>CXYZ01007780.1:2005227-2070872 GCA_900006705.1 Sonneratia caseolaris
CAACCCCCCCCCCACAACACCCCAAACTGAAAAAATAGAAAGAAAAGAAAAACCACATTCGTGTTCCCATCATCTACCTCATCGGCAATAGTTGGTGTTTTATGGTTGAGCTTATATTGCAGGTTAGATGCATTGAGACAAAGGTAGCTGCTTATGTCACTGACTCGTCCAGGAGGCCCCCTAGGCCAGGGGCTAGCACCACTCCTGTTGGCAATATTATAGAAATCAAGGATGCATATCTCCCACCATGGATTGTTTGCAATTTATGTGAAATTATTGGCTCTCAGGGGAGTTTTGAGGCAAGGTACGTGATATTGGATGGCTTCACATCATATAAAGCAATAACATTCTCAAACAAGTCAACAGCTGCCATAGTTCACCAATATACTGCAACATGACTATAAATAAATCATCCTTGCTCTATGGAACATCCATTTGAATAGCCTCGCGTTGGCATCAGACTGAACGATCACTTGTCTTTATGATGGTGCACGTGTAGTTTCTTGACAAAAGGCACTACAATTGGGTTGAATGCTGCTCTTGAGGCACTCCATGATGCGAGAGATAGTCCCGCCTTTGGTATTTCAGGAGCTGCAGTTTTCCCTCCCTTGCGTTCAGGATCATTGAAGAGCTTGAAATTCCGTGATGGTTCCTACACAGCTTCTGTCTCCCCTGCATGATATAATAGCCATATATCATCATGTACCTTTGCAGTCTTTGTTATTTCCGGTGACATAATGATTTGAAGTTTCCCATCTCTGCACTACTAAATGACAACATTGTGCTTAACTGGATCAATGGCCTTGTGAACCGTTCATGGGCTCGGAAAGAATAATTTTCTAGTTATCAATTTATTATTATTATTTTTTTTTGAAATTTCCCATTTCCATACTCCAGGGCCACCTGTCATCATGATCTTCGAGGGGGTCATAGCCTTTGAGTACAACGGTAGTGTAAGTCACTTTACCTAACACTAGAATGCCACCGAAGGTAAGATTCATTGAGCATGTCATTGAGATTCGCCTAACAAATTTTGGTACAACTTAAAGACCTTTGAATTCATAAGTATGCTTCTACGATACATAGTCAATTTCAGGGAACAAGGTCTCTACGTTCATCTATAGAACTGAGGAGAGTTAATCGATCCCAAGTTGACTTGACACAGGCATGAGGACTGTGGTCCTTTGAGATTCTGCAGAGCAACTGGTGGTTTAAAAACCAACAGTCGTTCATTTGATGGAATTACAGGCCCTCTCTTCCCAATAAGTCTCAGAAGCATACATGGGGAGGGATCAGCTTTCCTGGGTTCATGATATTGTTCGGATCAAGGGCTTGTTTGATTCTTTTCATCGTCCTCAAGTTCTCTACTCCAAGCTCCTTCTCCAGATACTGCAAAAGCATATACAGATGTGAGGTCCCCGTGTAATGCATACAACCTAGTAATGGACAATATAAACCTAACCCAAGGTCATGGAAAGGGAGCTTAAATAGTGAACAGGAAAAGTAGCATCAGAGACGATGAAATAGAATGTTCACATAGATGGAATTTAAAAAAATAAAATAAAATACGACAGTCATGCAATTCTTCCTGAATGGAATTCAATGCAGATTGCATAAAAGTGTAAGACTTGAGATTGCAATGATACCTTCACTTTCCCCGTGCCAACACCATGCTCACCAGTACACGTTCCTGCTCAAACGGAATCCCATATAGCACATTTTAGCTATGACCCTTTCAATTGACAAGTCTCTCATTTCACAAAGAATAAAAATTAAGGAAACTTGAGATCACAATCTTTTTTGTTTTTTTGCCCCCAACAGTCTTGACCATGAACAATGCGGTGACTTAATGATCCCTGGGGGAGAATATTACCCTCCATTGACAATGCTGTATGGACCATAAAATGATTAAGTCGTTCAGCTTCATGCCTTTGTTCTTCCTGGTTAGGGTTAAAGAGAACAACTGTGTGGAAGTTACCATCACCAGCATGGGCAATAACTGTGCTGTTATCAGTAATGAAGGTGAATTATCATTAGAATGACTCCCACAGTTTCAGAGGAAAATGGAATATAATCATGACAAGTCTATAGTGAAGAGATTCCAAGAACATGCCAAATCAAGGGTGACGCATCAAGCTTGTCCTTGGACCTTGATATCAGTTCAGCTAGGTGTGAGAGCGGAACACATACATCCTGCAATTAGAATACGTAAAACATCAGGGGACGAGTAACCTAGAAGGAAGCAAAAACTAGCATTATTTGAAAAATAGCCAATTATCTGCCATTGTATTGTAGAAGATATACAGCATTACCAGCATTAAGTTTCTAAATGATGAAAGTACAAGATGCATTCTTTCAGAAGCATGCCACACCCTACATTATTCTTCTACACAATTTACCAGAAGTAAGCCATTTTTCAAACTTCCTACAAGCAGCAGTTTCTGTGGATCTCATAATCTGTTCTTGATTAATAGGAAATATAATTCGTTGTGTTTATGCATGCTAGTATGTGCAGCAGTTTCCATGGATCTCATAGTTTGTTCTTGATTAATAGAAAATACATTTCATTGTGTTTATGCATGCTAGTATGTGCAGTAGTTTCTGTGGATCTCATACTGAAAATTTGAAGTACAAATTAGAATCGTTTTCTGATGTTGAAGTAACTACATTGACAAATGTAATATTATGAAATTTAAAAAAAATGAAGGCCTAGTTGCAGTTGATAATTACATACTGTAATCATTGCCTCAAAGTTGGGCTCCATAGCAAAGCAAGCCCAGAGAGCCTCCTTCCTTATCTGCATAAAAGTAAATCCGTTAGAATTGTGATACATCAGAAGAATCGGCAAGTATGACCTGCAGCTATAATCAAATAATGGCCATACCTTCCATAGTTCCTTCTTTGCTTCGGGGTCTTCTGCAAATATAAAATCTGAGCCATTATGCTCAGAAACAATCTTCTGGACAATTTTTGTTTGCTCTCGTGAGTACGCCTCTACAAAACCGACAAAGAATAAATAAGCTGATGCAATAGAAGTGATTAAACCCTAAAAAATGATGCACCTAGGTTCTCACAATAATAATAAGAAGAAGATCAACAGTCATTTCATCTGGGTAACTATCAATAGATGAACTTATCCAGTTTAGTTTCTAATTTGATGATATACCCTCAATATTTGAGGGTAGTAAGGGGTTTATACCTGTGCCAATGAATTCAAACATCAAAGTAGGAACTTCAGGCAGATTCTTCCCATTAGCTAGATTAATAGCTTTCACTTGCACCTCATCCAACAGTTCCAATCTGGATACCTATTTAGTAAATTGAGCATAAGTTCTAACTGTGACAACATTAACAGATGTGTCCATAGAATTAGGAAACAAATCATAGCAGGATTCCACCTGAATTCCAGAGAGCATGGTAGCAATGGCAACATCTGCAGCATCCTTAATTGTTGGAAAGTTACACATAGCCACCTGCACAAATTCTTAAGATAAGGCAACCAAAAGCTACTAAAGCAAATTAAGCTATGTACTTATTCTCACTTCACTGAGGCACGGGATAAGGGAATGACAGGAAACAGATCACTGATTATTAAGTTTGTGAAATGAAATCTATTAACAGGGAAAGTGCTAAGCTACATCTCATGCAAGTGCATTATTTACAACAGATCCAGAATCAAAACATAACAAATTAACACAATTATTATTGTTATTTGTCGCTCATTCCCTTCATAAGTTAAGACGGTTCCTTCACCATTAAAACTACTCATCAACTACCAATAACCAGAACGTCCCTTGTACATTATTAACCCAACAGCCAAATGATTAAAATAAAATCAGAATGAGACATCTAGTAGCAAAACACACACATCACACCTAGATCATCAGGCATCGTGATAAAGCCACATCTGACAAGAAAAACCAAATGAGCTTAAAATATAACACTTCGATGAAAGCATAAGTACCACTGAATATGGTGGAAGCTTCTGAAGTCGTAGAGTGACTTCTGTTATCACACCCAAAGTTCCTTCGCTTCCTATAATCAAGCGAGTCAAATCATACCTACAATTCAGCAACTCTGCAACTTCAGCAGCTTGACCATATGATACAAATTAACAAATCTTGTGCTACCCAGAAAAAAATACAATACAAAATTTATCAAGGGAATTGCTAGCCAACAAGCATTAAATAACCTATTAATTTTCACTAGACTGCATAAAAATGCATATTATTAAGCTTTAAAGAAAAAGAAAATCATTAAAAGGATAAGAAACAGACCCTGCAGCACTCTTTCGTGCACGAGAAGCTGTCTTGACAACATCTCCATTAGGAAGAACCACCTGTAACTTAGACAGTAAAAAACCACGCATCGGGTAAATGGCTAAATACTGAATCATACATTGACAAACCTTGAGATTGATGACATTGTCACGCATAGTGCCATACCTACATGCTAAAAATAAAGCCATCAAGGTTTCAGATCAAACTTTCATTTGCATTGGAAATTTAAATGCAACGAAGTTAAGGTCTAAGATCAGGAGCACACAGTTGTGGCACACACAAAGATTTATTCATCATTACAGGATGTGATTACCAGATATTGAACAAAGGAAATATTTGTCTTTTTGCTATTAATGATATTGGTGGTATAATACTAACAAATCAATCATAAAAGAATGTGATGAATAAAGGCAAAGAAACATACCTCACAGCGAGAGAACCAGAGCACCGAGTAGCACACATACCCCCAATGGTTGCACCAGGTCCTATCCGTTATACATTTAATAAAGGAAATGTCAGGATATAAAAAAAAAATACTGTGTTTTCATAGAACTCATCTATTTCAATGAAATTGATTATTAAGAATCAAGATAATCAAATATAAGAACATCAATGCATCAGTATCACCAACAACCAATTCCAGCCAAAGTATACAAACTTGCCAGGATCAAGAGGAAAGAATAGACCATAAGGCTCAAGGTATTCATTCAGCTCCATCCAACCAACTCCAGGCTCGACAACCACATCCATGTCCTCCATATGTAGAGCTTTTACTCTCTGTAATAAATGTTGAAGAACAACAATTAAATTTCAAAGAGGCCATAGTACTATACCAGGGTCATATATTGCACAGTTATTTCAATAGACTGAATGCCAAATGCATGGTTGCATCAATAAAGAAACTAGTAAATGAATTCCCTTTTAATAGTGAAGATTATCTTTGCAGGATTCCATTGGATGGAATTTGCCTGCATTCAACTTTACCTATAAATTAAGTAAAGTTAACATATTCAGTATGCAGCATTATCAATTGGCTACATTCCATGTCACAACTAAAAACTCACGTGCGGGTATACCATAGACCCCATATCAACGCCACACAAAAAGTTACAAATGTAAAAATCATTATTGGGAATTCCAAGCATACATGGTTATCTCAATCCAGGAAATCCACATATGGATTACATGAAAAATGAATTCAAAGACCAAATGCAGCTTCCTGTCAGGCCTCTAACATTGGCCACCAATGGTATATTAATGCTGATCACAAATTGTAGGCTCACTGATGAAATTTGATAAAAGATATCAGAGAGAAGAGCTTTTAGAGAAGAGTGATTTTGATTGTGTAGGGAAAAATTCACGTGCCAAAGAAAGCATCAGAAAAGTAGTTTCTTTTCCCCGTGGGATGATACATAAGCTGGAAAATTACATACTTTCATTAATGACATATCGATACAAACACCACCATGGGGAGATAAAGTATGACCTTCAATTGATGTGGCTCCACCATAAGGCACAATAGGAACCTGCTCATGGAATAAAAACAACTCAATTTAACCTAACCCCCAAAAAAGAAAAAGATCATCTAGATTAGTCAAAGTATCTCTAGCTTATGACCTCATTAAAACATCACCATCACCATCACCGATATATCTAATCACTTAAATGTCTAACATTTACCTTGCCTTCAGCAGCTTTTGTTACTCCCCCTGGATAGAAAAATGACAGTATTATAGCATGGAAAAGGTCATTATAGTAGCTTGAAATCATACCTTATATTTATTACAAGATTGGACTATCTTGGAGACTTCTTCCTCTGACCTGCACCAGCAAATGCAAATATAAGTAGATTATATTCATATCCTAATAAATAGCTCAGACAACAACCAAGACACAGGCAGACTCAGAGGCAATCTGGAATAAGCAAGTCCCTTAAAGTAAGATGAGCTATTGGCCTTCCTATTCACACGATAAATAAAACAGCATCCAAATGTTCCTGAAGCTATTCATAGTGGTAACCACAGAACTTCATTACACATCCAGTCAACATACTTACAGGAAACTGGCATCAAACTGTCTCTGAGAACATCGAATAATTCACAAACTGTTTTCTTCTTCATCTATATCCATTTGAGTTATCCGGGGTCATGTCAAAATAGAAACTTGAAACTAATCCCTAGAGTTTCTTTCCTTTCTCTAGATGAAGAAAGGAGTCCCAGACAATCAACAAACCTGGGGAAAACGACCACATCTGGAATATTCACTGCTTTGTGAAAACTGTTCTGTGGCTTCCCATGAAAAAACCTCTCATCATAATCCAATGACATGTTTTCCTGCATGCAAAATTTTGATAATTATCGGAATGCTATAATGCATATCAGAAATCCTTTCCTGCATATAATTTACATGGTCATATCTGTTTGATAGTCAAAGATAACGTTCCATCACAGGTAATGCATCACTTACTCCACAGATAGCACTGAGTTCATCGATAAGTTCTTGGGGGATTTCCTTGTGAGAGCCCTTCACCACAAATTCCGTGCTCCCTTTGCCTCCAAAGTGTACTTGTCTATAAGCAAAATAGAATATTCCCAATTGAATCAAACTCATTAACAAAAGCAATTCCTGAAGTTAAGCTTGACTCTGTCAAGCTCCCACCCAGAGAACATATTTCAATCAGAACATACATAAAATCTACCCAATCCATGACCCATCAAAAAGCTCCTCACCAGTGGCTCATCTATAGTTTCATAACATAACGTAGGAAAAAAAAAATTCTTTTTCCCTTATTTTTTGTCTACAGAAATCACTACAGGAACATGGAACTCCTACCCAGAATCGTCGCACAGCGAGGGATTCGCCCGAGACTGAAGCGCAAGCGATGTAGCTGAGACCGCAACCGCCACAGGAAGCAGAGCCCTCGGCCACAGCACAAAAGATTCTTTGGATCGGCTGTTAAATCTCACAGAAGCCGCGACCTGATGAGGAGCAGCAGCAGCAGCAGCAGCAGGAGCACGGTGGCCGTTGGAATGTGAGCGATTGGCGCGGGAGCTACCGAGGGAGGTAGCCCTCAAGGATGAACGGAGGCGAGAGAGCCACGAGCTGGCGGCCATCGAGACACGACGATGAAGCTTGAAGCTTGAAGCTCTGATGAGTCAAAAGCCTCTCTCACTATCTCCCTCGCTCTGCAGATTGGAAATGATAATTAACGCAATTGACGAGAGGAAGATATTGCGCAAATCACCGCACCAATTTAGCAGTGGTGTGTATAAATATGATTACATACTAGCCATGAAAGGTAATACAATTAGCATTGTGATATTCTATTCTTAAATTATATATCTGAGAATATAGTAAAAAAATTATTAGTTTAATTTTAAATTAGTAATATAAAAACGCTAGTTGTTGATATTTCATTCTATTCATTATTTCCCCACAAGCCAAATGGGAGATCTCAAACTCTGAGGTTGGAGCTAAGTGAAGGAAACGCGAAGTGGATAAGCCCTTAGTGAGTACATCGGTGAGCTTGTCAATAGTGTTGATGAACTGAACCACAAGCTCCGGATGAGAAACTTGTTCATGCATAAAATGGTGATTGGTCCATATATGTCTTGTAAGGGCATGAAAAACTGGGTTCCCTGAGAGATGGATGGTGGAGAGTTTGTAGTATAAGTTGGCTATATATATATGGATATCGAGATTCAAAAGTAAAGATTAAATCCACATCAATTTCACTGTAGTATTTCCCATGCTCTTACATCCATACTCCGTGCTTGATCTCACGAAATGGTACGTTGTTTCTTCTTTGACCTTCAGGAAATTAAATTAGAGCCAAGGAAGACCCGTAAGGTCGCCTAAAGAAGGATGATCACCAGGGTTACCTGCCCCGTCAGCATCAGAAGAACCCTTGAAGAGCAAAGGCGGGGCGGAGTTCTTCCTAATGGAGAGGCCATGGGTGATGGTGCCCTTCAGATAGCGTAAAATACAGTATATTGTCACCCAATCGGAGGTAGTAAGTTGATACATAAACTAACATACATGCCACACAGCACAAGTTACGTCTAGTCTAAGTAAGAGTAAGGTAGAAGAGAACGAGGACCGGGCGACGAAATCCTCTTCAACTTCGTACTTAGCTCAGGATTACACGTGGCATTGGATCATGGCTAACTGCACTCTCTCTCTCTCTCTCTCTCTCTCTCTCAAACTCTTTCCTTCTGCCATCTTTCTACTCGGTCAAATGAATAGATAAGATGGTGCTGTTGTATGGAAGAATCTCCGCTGATTGCAAAGAGTCAAAGACAGACTATCAGCAGTGCCACAGAGCGAAGAGAGATGAAGCAGACAGACAGACAGACACTGCCACAGTTCCGTCTGATCTAGATTTATTCCCCAGGCTAACACTTACAATGGTAAGTTCGCTTTTTCTAAGGTATCATGCTCATGATCTTATCTGCCACGCCATGGCTACCACGCATGAAGAAGTCGGCCATTAAGACTGTTGACAGTCTTGATGCTACACAAACTGCAATATGCTTCATCATCCCGTGGCCTTATCCTTTCTTATGATTTTAACATTCACAGTTCGACATTTCAGAGGGACACGACTGCCTTTGGGGGGGCTCAACATCACCCATCTCGGCAGAAGGACGGCATCTTGTGACCTTATCAATGCTGTAATACTGGGCAATTAATAGCTTCTTTACAGAGCATAGTTGATATAATACTGATACATGAAGCACCTGTTTACTGCTTTGCGAATCTTTCTCCTCAGCACATTGCGGAGTAGAACCACAAACTGAAGCAGTATCCGACGGCAACCAATGCATCGATCAACAAAATACTTAAGACTCTCAATTCATTGAATAGCAAAACCTAAAACTGTCCGCAACACAGAAGATGACATAAAATATACAACTCTACAGACGTTTCTCCACTGTGAACCACCAAGGATTCAAAGGGTTCTTTACCCCCCTGGCCAAGCAATATAAGTTTCAAGATCCAAGACAAGGTCACGGTGTGACAACCTGTTAGTCATGACAAAGGGTGTCTAGTGAAAATGGCGTAATGTATATATTATCTGTTAACAAAACACTGTGATGAAAAAGCAAATACAACACAAATGAACTGCACTAGTAAAAGCTTAAAAGGCATTGTACTGTGTCATAGTTACCCAAAAACATCTTTAAGATCAAAAGCCAAACCAGATAAAACATCAACTCATTATCATCACAATGTCCCAACATGATTAACTTAAAATAAAAACTGCAAGGGATAACCCCATATTGCATTCTCTGAAGAATCTCAACGAGCCAACAGCCATGGCACATCTTTCAACCTCATTGTCCTCCTTCGATGGCATAGCTGCACATAAGAAAACCAACCAGCCACAATTATCAAGAGCAAACAATTTCCCGCAAAGTTGATTGCAAGATTCACATTTTACCTGAGTCATCTACACAACAAAAATAAATTACAAAGCTTGCAAGAACGCTTGCCTCTAGAGATGGACTGATCAACGTAGCCTCCTTGCTTCTCTCTCGGACTCAAGAAGAGTGAGAATATCTCCTTCCCTCACAGGTCCCTTTACGTTCCTCATGATGAACCGGTTCTGGTCATCGAGGAACTTGACTCTAACCTGAGTCACCTGCCCTCTGGACCCGGTCCTGCCCATGACTTTCACCACCACAGCATGCTTAATCTGAGAATCCATGCTGTACCAAGCGAACCAGGAAATACTCTAAGACTCATATAAACTATATATGATAAGTTGGTAACCAACTCTACAGCCTAGGCACGTTTTTCCAATGGTTGGAACGAAAACTGAAACACTAAAACAAGAAACTAGCAACTACAGGAAGTAATCATGCAATAAACAGACTAAGCGATTCACAAAAGCACAAGGCAACAAACAACTAAATCGATAGAGATAAAGACAATCATGAAGGCCTCGAAAATTCCTTCTCGAAAGCACAGAGGGATGAGAGGACTTACCTGAAGGCTGCAACAAGCGTTCGGTAATGGCAGAGGGGTGGCGATGGGAATGCTAGGAAACGGCAGCTGCTGAAGAGAGAACTGACGGATCGACAAAACCCTAGATTTTAGTTTTTATAGCCGCCCCCAAGCAGGCTTGGATGAGGCGGAAATTATCAGCTGCGGACAGGACCAACTCTATTTCCTAGAAACCCCTCAGACCCTCCTAACGGGCCAGGATATGGTCTATGGGCTTATGAGCCCGGTCCAAGTTAGGGATATCGAGCATCGACCTATTGAATTTTCGATTCTCTGCCTGCTTGCAAAATTGTCCTATTAATACCTACATTGTACCGCATACAGCAAGATCGATATCCAGAGTAATGCTCGAGGCGACCAATGAAGTTCATCTTTCCCAAGTTGTCCTGCTCGAGGTCATACCTGCAACTGCTAGTGAGAACTAGGAATCCAGTTTAACCGGTCGAACCACAATAAACCCCCTTTCTGGTAAATTTTTTGGGAAAGGTGTACCGTATTGAACATCAAAATATATACACCGTTAATGGTAATTACAATTCAAGAAAAACCATGCGCTGAGCAATCCCCTTCCCAACCTCGAAAAACTTTGGGCCAAGCTTCAGGCAACATGACAGCTTGGCTCCTCTGGCAACTAGTCGCTTTCCAAGGAGCATAGTTGATCTACACTTTCACATCAAACAAATTTCCGCTGTGTTACCTAGGACTAAAATTCATTACGGGAGGAAATGCGATCCATTTGACAGATAAAGCTGTAATAAGCGATGCGGCACAAAATAAATTGTACTAACGATAAGCTTAAAAAGCGTTATACCATGTCAGAACAACCCAGGAACATCTATAAGATCCGATACCAAAACTTGATAGTCATTATCATCATGACGTCCCAACATGAGCAATTCATATGAAAACTGCTAAGAGATATCCCCATAATAGGCCATTTCCTTGAAGAATCTCAACGGTTGGCCTTGGCAACTCTTTCAATCTCATCCTTCTTCTTGATGGCATAGCTGCACATAAAAGAAGCAACCAATCATGATTATCGAGATGAGAGGACTACAAGGGAAAAAACGTCAATTAAGGTAGACAAAAGTTTTACCTGTTAGATGAACCCTTTGCAGCGTTGATGAGTTCATCAGCAAGGCATTCAGCAATTGTCTTGATGTTCCTGAAGGCAGCTTCCCTAGCACCAGTAGTGAGCAGGTAGATTGCCTGGTTTACACGTCGGAGAGGAGAAATATCCACAGCCTGACGCCTCACAACACCAGCAGACCCAATACGAGTAGCATCTTCACGAGGCCCACTGTCAAGGTAAGAGGGTTGTCGGAGTAATGAAAAATAGATAAAAAAAAAAAGAGAGTACAAGCCCCTGACTGCCGGTCTCTTAAGAAAAACTAAAATTCATCATCCAATACCTGTTGATGACAGCATCAACGATTACTTGAATTGGGTTTTGGTCAGTCAGCAAGTGAATTATTTCCATAGCATGCTTGACGATTCTCACAGCCATAAGCTTCTTGCCATTGTTTCTTCCATGCATCATGAGAGAGTTTGTGAGCCTCTCAACTATTGGACATTGGGCCTTCCTGAATCGCTTCACTGAGTATCTTCCAGCGGTGTGCGGAACATATGTAGCATGTTTGGCAGGTTGTGCAGCAATATAGTCAAGCAATGAGACATCTTCGATCTACACATGACAATTAAGAAAGAATTCCGTGAGATCAATAGTAGAAAATAACTCTAGTGCACTATCACTGTCAGCATATTCCACTATTCAGCTAAAAAAAAGCTAAAATGTTCAAATAAATAGATCAAGCATTTGGGTTCGAACCAGGACCAGGAAGGGAAGAAAATAACGTTCAACACTCCAACTAGCTAAAGCAGAAGAACTGCAGCCCTAACACATCTAATTACCATCAACACTAACAAAAGACATACCAGTACCCATGTAAAAAATTGCAGCCGTAGCTGATCATGTTGAATTTCAGCAACATTTCGTCAACATATCACGCAAGAATCGAGCGGATGCTCATAATCCGGCAGGACTACTAGCCTGACCAACTGCATTCACTATACACTAATGCATCTCGGAATAGGTAATTGTACATAAATGAACAGGAAAAAAAACCATGACTATGTTAATTACTAAAAAATAGCCAGCTCCCAGAAGTATTGACTACTTTTTTTAAAAAAAAATTTATCCTCCTATATCCAAAGAAACATCACAGATCAACCACGAAAAATCGGAGCATTTTAACATGAAAAAATCGAGTCTCCATCTCATATCAAGCAGCATAGTGATAGATGAGAACCTGGATATCCTCAAACGACCAGCGGTCGAAGAGTTTCACCTCGTTAACCTGCTGGATCTGCTCAGTTGCAACCGCCATACCTGCACCACGAGAGATCGAGAGGATTACGTCTGCCTCCATTATGCCCAAGGGAAGCACGGAAGGATATATACCTGCAGGCCGCACCAAGGGTTCTGTAGTGGTGAACAGTGGGGAAGAGAAGGGATGGGAACGGCTGATGCTGGAGCTACGAAACGGCTTAGAAAACCCTTGAGATTTTTGCTTTTATAGCCGCCCTCTAGCAGGCACCAATAGGGTTAGAAGAGTGGGGCTTTATCAGCTCCTAAGAGAATGGGCCCAGATGTTGATATATGGGCCCAAAGGCCCGGCCCAAGTTACTTCAAGATATATAATTATTTACACCTTTTTTTTTTCTAGGCACCGCNCAAGTTACTTCAAGATATATAATTATTTACACTTTTTTTTCTAGGCACCACACATCACATTTTTATATTACAATTTTTACATAGACATCTTATCATAATTACAAGAAAAATTGATAAATGACTATATATATATATATTGGTTAACANTACATAGACATCTTATCATAATTACAAGAAAATTTGATAAATGATTATATATATATATTGATTAATATGGGATTGAAATTCTTATTAAACCAGATAAAGGGCGGTGGACAGAAGGAAAAATGGAAAATAATAAAATATAAATACCGAAAAATCCAAGTTGTTACAGAGAAAGAGTCCTCCCTCGTCACCGCCGAACGGGCCTGTCGACTCACCTCCTCTCCATCTCTCTGCTGAGCATGGAGCTCTCGGTGTCTTCCTCTTCTCTGCTTCAAATTCCCTCTCTCACAGACGGCTACATTCCGTCGCTCTACAGCACAAACAAGAGACCCACTAGGCCTACATTCCATTCCCCACATCTCCGCTTCCGATTCTCCAGGGCTTTGAAGTCAGTCGGGCCTCTTGGCTGCGGGAGCTCCTCGGGACCTGTAGTAAATAGTCACATCAGGCAAAATTCGATACGGGTAGCTGTCTGGTGCTCGAGTTCTCCTCAAGTTCCAAAATTTCCCCACTGTCAATGTCATTTTTATTCATTTTAGCAGAGCCGTTTGCTTTCCCGGAACTGGACTCTTCTGATGCCGCTCGTCTTTCGTGAATCAAGTTAATTGTTCTACGTGAGCTGGGCTGTATTTGTGAACAATTCCTTCCTGTCATAGTGTCCCGTTAAGCAGATTTCAGCGGCCAAGTCATCGATAGGTGGATCAGCTATTGCCTCTTATGGGTTTTTGCTGGATGCATCTATGAGTAGTCTGATATTCCTATTCATATAACAAGATATAGGGGAGTTAAACTGTGCTTGCTGATTTTATACAAGCTGAAAATGGTAATGGTGCGCTCATAATGTATACCCCCCATGGCTTTAGAGACCCCTCATGATCAAGCAGGGCTTGAAACGAAGCCTATGGTGATGCTAACAGTGACAGAAGGATTTTTAATTTGGGGCAGGGATTTGCTAAAAATCGACAGCATAGTCACCACCTGATACCCTTTTTAAGTACTTGTTTTACGAAGTACTTGAAGCTAGTGGGTATTGTACTGTCAATACACCAAGCGTGGTTCTGAGAAAAACTTCTTGTCAATATCTACTTCACTTTAAAATCAAAGAATGTTCTTATTATGACAGGCATGATAGGGTTCTTTCTGCTGTACTTCCATGTTAAGATTTTAGTGGAAGCTTCTGTGGCCTCTTAGTCCAGAAATATCTTATTCTTAAAATCATGTTTATCTTGGAATATGAGAAAATTCAACAGTCGCAAATCCTGTCAGGCATGTGCTAAAGCTGGAGCAGCCGGATCTGATCCGATTTTGACCAAAGTCTCAAACTTCAAAGATGCATGTTGGAGATTCTTGAGACCTCACACTATACGTGGAACAACCCTAGGCTCCGTGTGAGTAGTGATCTAAGATTTACCACCTGATTTTTCTAGTGTTAGTTTTGCATTTTCCCTACTTATGACTTGACTTAATGATAGAACCTACACTTCTACAGTTCATTGGTAGCAAGAGCGTTGATCGAGAACTCGCATCTCATAAAGTGGTCTCTGCTACTTAAAGCTTTCTCAGGTCTTTTTGCTCTCATATGTGGCAACGGTTACATTGTTGGCATCAATCAGATTTACGACATTAGCATTGACAAGTATGTATCTATGGCATAAAGTTGTTGCCATATTATTTATAAGTGCCGTTCTTTCACCTTAATATATATATATATATATATAAGCTGTGAAGAGGAAGATCTACGATTTTAGTGCTGTAAATCTGCTTAGTATGTCTCTGTTTGGTTGAACTATTTAAGACCTTAATATGCCCCTCTCTCATTTTCAGGGTCAACAAGCCTTATTTACCTATAGCTGCTGGAGATCTGTCGACTCAAAATGCATGGTTATTGGTGATATTCTTTGCATTGACTGGCCTATTGATCGTTGCAGCTAACTTTGGACCATTCATTACCTCTCTTTATTGTCTCGGTCTCTTTCTTGGCACCATTTATTCTGTTCCTCCTCTCAGAATGAAGAGATTCCCTGTCGCAGCATTTCTCATTATTGCTACGGTATGTCTTCAACCCCTTTTCATGGTTCATGTTTATACTATTTGTTGGAACTACCTTACTGGATGAGCATCGGCAAGATCATTTTCCTGATAGGGAAGTTATTTGTAAAGGAGTAGCTTAGAACTTAGTGTTTGCAGGTCAGAGGTTTTCTCCTCAATTTTGGTGTCTATTATGCCACAAGAGCTGCCATAGGACTTGCTTTTGAGTGGAGGTGTGTCTGCCTGTTCCCAGTTGTTAGTGTTTATGATAGTTATATCTACCTTAGTTGCTTCAATGCTGCATATTCAGTGGAAATGATTTGCAGGCTTTCAACTAACTTCTTGTATTCCCCTCTCTCATTAGTTTAAAATAATTCAGAATGATTTTCATTTTTGGGTATATTTTGAGATACTGACAAAGTAGTTCCATGTTGTTTGAACTGCTTCTTGGATAGTTCACCTGTGGCCTTCATCACAACCTTTGTCACGCTATTTGCTCTGGTCATTGCCATCACTAAAGATCTTCCAGATGTAGAGGGTGACCGCAAGTACGTTGCTGAATCTCTTCTGTTGCATCTGCTGGTACTCTTAGTTTTTATCAACTAAATTTTGGGTAAAATGCCTCTGCGAAGATTCAAAATATGGGGCAGGCTCTTTTGTCATATGCTAATGTAGAGGTTGCATGAAAATGCCATTGATATTCGCAGACATTCCTGATCTTGTTTCCCCGAACTTTGGATATGGTAGTTCCTTGAGTCCTATAATTGTTTCCTTTTGCATTCTAGCATGAATGATAATTCTTGTCTAACTATTGAAACTACCGTTTGCAGGTTTCAGATCTCCACCTTTGCAACAAAGCTCGGGGTCAGAAAGATAGCTTTTCTGGGTTCTGGGCTTCTGCTTTTAAACTATATTGCTTCCATTGTGGCTGCAATTTACATGCCCCTGGTGGGCCCTCTAATTTTTCTCTGTGTAGTGTTCATGTTACCACTGTTATTGCCGTCCATTTTTTTCTATATATATTTTTGAAGAGATTCGTGTAGAATTTGATTGCCTTTTTTATTTGGCCCAGGCTTTCAAGCGTAACCTCATGATACCTGTGCATATGGTCTTGGCACTGTGCTTGATTTTCCAGGTACATTTTAAATGCGAGAGCCTTTGTGGGTAAAATGAGTCCAGCAATCTCATGGTTATAATGAAAAGTAGTTTTCTGATCTACATAATTTCTCTTTTCAGACATGGATCTTAGAAAAAGCAAACTACACTAAGGTAAGCTGCAGCTCTAATAACCAAGGGTTCAAGTGCTTGTGAAGTCACTTTGCAGTTATTGTCCCAAAAATCTGCCAAACTGTATAGATCAGTTGCAGTGATAATTCTGACCTTATTTTATTTAGTAATATTTTCAAGCTATAATTTCTTAGTAGTTTTCCTCAAGGAGCCATACAGCTCTTACTATAATTAATTATACTCTCATCTTCAATTTTTGCAGGAAGCAATTGCTGGTTACTACCGGTTCATATGGAACCTGTTCTATGCAGAGTACATTGTATTCCCATTCATTTAAGCGTTTACATCATATTTGTCCTGTACTTTTTGTGTGAGGGAGAGTAGGACTCTCTTTCGTCCTTTTGGGACCCAACTGTAAATATAGCTGCTAATTCTGTATTATAAAATTTTTGTAGAACTCCTGTAAAACTACCAAGCAATGTTATTCCATGTTATAGTTTGGTGCCTGATGAGGTTCTGATTAGGCAAAATAGATATGGATGTAGATGTTCCAGGAACAGCTAACTTGCAACACTAGTTCAAGATCTCCTATTTTCACGGTAAGGAATATATTTTACCAAAAAGGAGTCATCATACTAAGATGTATGACTGAGAAAGGATGCAGCATTAGTGTGTCATTGCCTATCATCATCATCTCTATTCTCACCCGGATTCTCATTACATCTGTGGCAGTGTTGCTTTTGAAACTGATTAGCCTGTCACGAGCAAGTGGCTTCCATCAATGTTCAATCTCTGCAAGAAGAGTTGAAGTCACAAAGCCATCGAGCTGAAATGTGAAACTGTGACAGGGTGTAAGGAGCGGAAGACTGGTCCCCTTGGGGACAAGTTTGCCTGCTCCAGGACCTGGACTTGGAGTTCTGTGGGGTAGTCTCTCATGCACCCAATCCGTGGCCCAGCCCCAGTGGTCCACCTGCTTGACAGCTGCTGTGCCAACTGGTACGACTTCATCCCTTTGTGAGAGCGAATTCTCTTCATGATCTTCTCCTTTGGGATGAGGTCCTTGTCATTCTTTTCATCAAACAAGTTTGGTTTTGAGACCATGAACTCTTGCTCCGGGAAAGATTCCTTGGCCGTTTCATATCCATCTTCTCCAGGAGATTCAGATTCCGAGGGTTGAGCATCTGAATCCATCCTGCACATATGGAGCTGATTGACACTTCTGGGTATTTGAAGCCTTGGGATAACACAGTCCAATCTACATGACCAAGCAGACTGGGTCTGGGTGGAGCTTTCTTCTGTGACCTGATTTTGCTTTCCAGAGTCATCTTTCTCTTGAGGTGATGTCTCGGTGTCTTGTTCTTCCATACATTGGGTCATATTCTCTTCTGAAGGGCAACTAGAGATCATGTTGTGGACCCTACTGAACAATGCAGCTTCTTCCTCTTCGGTTGGGCATTTCTGTTTGAGGACTTGGATCATCCAAGTGCATCAATATGAGGAAGGTCATTATAATCCCTAGAGAAGACAAGACATTAACCTTAAGTTACCTTTACATTGGAGAGATCAACTTTCTGTTCCTCAAGGAAAGACATCAACTCCTGGAAGTTTTCTTCTGTTGGGAGATAGTGTCCACTATGAGGCCAAACTGCCTGAAAAAGACCAAAACAAATGTACAATTTGAACTCTAGAACATGGGCGATATCAAGAAAGAGAGAGCTGAGGTTGGTTGCCCGGAAACTGGAAAACTATTTTCAGTTCTCCGCAACCGGACTGATTGGTTCTTGCCCTTCTCTAGTTTGTGGTTCTACCTTGAGGATCCCCTCCTCCACAACTAATCTTCCGGCAGATAATGTGGCTCCACCGGCCAAGAAACTTGAATGCTGGAATGTGCCCTTGTTCTTCTGCCCAACATATAATATCTTCGAAGTGCTGAGCACGAAGATCCATTTTGCATCGTCAGGTCCGTCCCCCGTATCCAGAAGCTTTCCACTCTGCCTGCAAATCAACTTCCCGCTCTCCACTATAATCTCATATGCCTTTCTTTCAACCTTTGACATGAACCAGAAAGAACCCTAAGTAAGATTTTCCCGATATTCTGAAATCGTTGCTGGGGCTTTGCTCATTCTAACAAGAGCATAAATGGTGCTTACAGGTCCGAGGTACTTGATGCATTGCTGTTGGAGCTTCCATCTGGGACACCTGTCAAGGCTGGTCTCTTTTCCTTCTCCAATGTCTAGCCTGCAACCCCGAACTCGGATCGTCAACTTTATCCTCACAGCTTGGCTCAGTTTGTCTCATTATTTATCCAAAACTTACCAATAGAAGAAGGGCTCTCTACTATCACAACGGAGCCATCTAGCATAGTAAAATTGAAGATTATGGCCATATCTGTGCCGGGGGTCAATCTGTTCAATATCATTACAGCTAATTGATAGCTCAAAATCGTATTGGGAAAAAAAAAAATGGCTCGGGAAGCTTTGGTTTCTAAGTTGCAACTCGGATCTTACTGCCTCGAGCCAATGTTGCAGAGCTAGTTTTCGAGCCTTTTCATCCTTGGACAAGCCCTTCCCGACCTGACCCACGAAAACAATTGGACTCAACCTGTGATCAGAAGATCCTTAAGCGGTCTACAAAATTGTCTTTTATTTTTTTGTTACCTTTGCAGCTCTTGTTCTTGCTCTTGACCAGCGCGAGAAAGCAGTCTCGGGTTTCTCTATGTCGAAAAATGAAATGGAGCTCCTCTTCAGTTCAGCAAAATCCAGCAGTTTCCACCTAGAAAAAGAAGAAGAAGAAGAAGAAGAAGAAGAGGAAACCGCAGTCACGTGGTGATTTCCAAGGACTCGAAATGCTCAGGGTCTCGATTTCTTGCAAGGTTTGATGTCGGAGTACATCTATCTGCACCGCATTGTCTGATAAACAGAATGAAGAACCTCGAAGTATGAGATAGGTAACACAGACCATCTCTGCTCAACGAGAACGGCGCAGTCGGCGAGCTGCCTCCTCGTTCGGAAGCTCTTGTAGACCTTCTGCAGCCTCAGAGCCGCCCGGTGATGCCTCGGACTGGCATTCATGGGAGACAAGGGTGAGCAACCCTTCCTTGAGGTATTTTCCAGCCCCAGGAAGTCATGGCTACTCTTACTCATTGTGCTCGCCGATCGGGCGAAGTCCATTTTTCCTGAACCCGAAGTAGGAGAGCAGATCGCGAAGAGGGCCTCCATCTCCCTTCCATTGAAGCTGAGCGACGATCCGTCGAATATCATCTTCTTTCAAGAAATATTACGACTCTGCTGCTTCGGGAGAGCGGAGGGAATCCTTTAGGTAACACCTATCAAGAGGGGCAGACGTAAAAGATGAGTAATAACAGTAACTGTTCACCATTCAAAGTTAAATCCAATATTTTCTAGCCTGAAATGCGGCCCCTCCGGATGAATGCATTCTCGAAAATGCTGCACCGAGTGAATCAATCCATCGGGCACGACGCGATGATCAAGATCGAGAGAGCATAAAAATGGCAGATTAATTACCTCAAACTACGGCATTATCAAAGGAATCTCCAGGACGAAAGAGACCTTCACATGAGGAGGTCGAGAGAAGAACCGGAGAAGAGCAAGAGATGGGCACAGAGATTCCCGACCAAAAGAAAGAAAGAACAACAAACTAGGGAACCTAAGGCAGGTATCAACGTGATGGACCGAACAATATGGAGCTTCGAGGAAGTGAAATGAGAAATCGACAGTTTTTTCTTTCTGGTCGGAAAGAGTCGGGGCTAACTTTTGCTAAATTGGCTGATGATTGGCATTTATCCACTAAAGGACTTCCCACGGACTTGGAAGAGATAAAATGAAAAGGAGAATGAAGGAGTGCGAAAGTGTCGGAAATGAGAATCCAATCTACACTTTTGATCTCAAATAAGAGATTATGCTATATGGTTAAACTCATCTTTCTGAATTCGGGCTGCTAGGGGCCTCCCAGCTGGGTGGTTCAGGTCGAATGGTTAGTTTTTTTTTTAATTTAAAATTTGTCACTATTGTTTTTCAGTTTTGGATCCCGAGTCCAAATCGAATCCCAAGTTTAGGCCGAAAGTCGAGCACTGCAGAATCTTCTCATTACTCGGTTCGGCTGCATAATTATCTGGAGACCCTACTATTATTCTTTTGCTTTAATTTCCTAACCGAGAAGTCACACGTTGCTAGGATGCATTCGCACCAAAGGACATAATTTGACTCGGATTGTATTTGTGCTAACTGTCGAACAGCTATCGAATTTGAGCACTGTACCCGCAATAACGCATGTTGCTCCAAAGCCGTTCTCATTGAATTCAGTAGTAGAACTTCAGTTACATGAATCTGATATGGTCTTTATCCAAGCAACCCGACAACAAAATTGGTATATATAAATAATGGACCGAACCCAGAAGAAGAAGAAGACGACGAGGAGGAGAAAGGAACCCTCAAGAGTCGTACAGAATGTTTACCCCTCAAATATCCACTGGCAGAAAACCTTACGCCCTCCGATGTTCTTCTTATGAAGCAAGAGAGCTTTCCAGCTAGCAGCTCCCTCCTGATTAAAGAATTGGTTGGTAACTCAGTTGATGCCTCCATTCTGATTGTGATGATCCTCTGCAGATGCAGATGATGCACTAGGAGAATGTGCTTGTTCTCCGTGAGAATTGTTCACCACCTCCATCTCCAGCGGCTCTAACTTGGCCTCGACATCCTTCACAGCCGATATTAAGGATCTTGGATCACGTGCTGCTGCAAGATGACTGCTGAATGGGGACTGTAACATGACAAGATGTCCAAGCAAAAGTTGTCAACAAGAAGATTCAAAGAAAGGGGGAGCATGAGATCCATTCTGTTCCGTCCCAGGAAATGAGTGCATAAGCAGATGAATGTCAGAGCTGGTTAATTATTGTTGTTGATGTTTTGTGGCTTTCTGTTTGTTTCAGGAAATCTATTTTCCAAGATCAAGGACTATACAAGAAAGTTAATGATAATCATTTGGGTCAACAAGGAATTCGGATATGCTTTCTGGAGATTGACTTAAAATCATTTTCCGGGATGGAATAGCTCAGGGCTCCGCAAGAGCCCTGGTTTTTGTTTTTCTTTTTCAAATGGGCAGCTTCAGCAGAAGCAGGTCCTGACTCTACCAGGATTGACATGCCCGAGCAGATTCCAATATTTTCTATGTGGAGGCTTTCCCCTAGGAAAACCGATCATCCAAAATGAACGTTAAAAAAACAGAAACCGACGTCAGTATCCATGTTCATTTCCATATGGAAGAGAGAGCCAATGCTTTTGGAAGCGAAAGCTTGAGATTCACCAGTGTAGAGCCATCCAAACCTATCCAACTGAAACTATCAGCAGTTCTGCATAAGGGAATATGGGGGTAGAAATCACCTTCTCCAACTGCTCCGCAAGAACTTCCAATTCATCAGAAGAAACCTCTCTTCGTGTGCTCCGAAGAATGTGCAGCAAGTGGTCGTGAAGATTGTCGGAAATGTGTTGACCCATTGTGCACTTGGGAACTGTGGACTGGCATCCTACCGGATAGAACGAGCAGTTCACAAGCTTCATGGGACAGACAGTGAGACAGTGCCTGTCCATCTCCCGTCTCATGATGCCATCTGTGGAGCACTTCTGCTCGCACGGGATTATCTTAAAAGGGCAAGTCATATCATGTTTCTCCATATGATCAGCGATAAATCTTGCATTACAACCCTCGTTGTTACAGATCATGGACCTGAACCTGCACTGAGGGATGTGATTCTCGAGTTCCTCTGCTACATCAAACTTCATATCACAGTGGAATGTGTTATTCAAGTCGACATTCTTTAGCAGAGTTTGGGCGAGTGATTCTCTCTGATTGATCAGCCAAAACTTGCTCAGTTCCATTTCTTGTACCATATCATCAATCCAGTCCTCTCTCCTCTCACTGAGAAGCCAACCCGAAACCCGACCCCACATGTTCCTCTTCAAAGTAGCGAAGTCCTCCACAAAATCAGATATAATATCATAAGGGTGATCAGAAACTTCTTCCTCGACATGGTCTTCCAAGATAATGGTGTNTGTTACAGATCATGGACCTGAACCTGCACTGAGGGATGTGATTCTCGAGTTCCTCTGCTACATCAAACTTCATATCACAGTGGAATGTGTTATTCAAGTCGACATTCTTTAGCAGAGTTTGGGCGAGTGATTCTCTCTGATTGATCAGCCAAAACTTGCTCAGTTCCATTTCTTGTACCATATCATCAATCCAGTCCTCTCTCCTCTCACTGAGAAGCCAACCCGAAACCCGACCCCACATGTTCCTCTTCAAAGTAGCGAAGTCCTCCACAAAATCAGATATAATATCATAAGGGTGATCAGAAACTTCTTCCTCGACATGGTCTTCCAAGATAATGGTGTCCGCCACGAATGATTCACTTCTCTGGGTTAGGTATTCAATTAGTTCTTTCCTCATATCCACCGCCACTGAAGCTGCGGTCCTGAAGATTGCACCGGTCGTGCTGTCCACACAGGCCGTGGCTAAGCCCTCGAGCAGCATTTGGGCTATCTTGTGAACAACTTCAGTATCACAGAGACCGCAAGAGTAGGCGGGAGTTTTCTCCTCAGTCTCAATTTTCTTGTGTTCGAGTTCCATATCAGCAGCTGGAGCATCCATTGCAGGCGTATAATAACTTTCACAGTCCAAACTAAAAACTCCTCACATGCAACCTGGAGAAACTCCAATCAATTAGATCAGATCACAGCCAAAGGTAGATCATCTAGATCTAGATCTGAGCAGAATGTGCAGATTCTTGATTTGGATTAGTCGTTGAAGAAGCCCCAGTCTAGTTGTTAGGATCGTCAATATAATTTGATATACTTCTGTCCAGTATCAGCACAGAAAAAAAAAATTTTGGCGCCTTCACATAAATGCCAGGCTCTTTGGCACCAAAAACCACATCAATGCATATCATTTCACAATTAAAATCCTGAATCGAAGTTTGAGTTCAAAAATCAGCAAAGAAAGCTGAATATCTACCTACGTCCACATTCATTTGATTATATGGGGAAAAAAAAAACGCGTGAATGGGACTCCATCAATGCCGGAGGAGCGACATCTCCCATCCGCATCAATAGCAGAGAATCAAAAGAAGCTCAATTGGGAAAAAGGAAGAAAGAGGACATACTACCTAGAAAATTAAAAACTCTGACATCAAAACGAGGATCCTGTCCCAAATCACACCTGAAGATGAGCTCAATGCGGATTGTCACAGAGAGAGAGAGAGGGAGGGAGGGAGGGAGGAAGGAGGCAGGGAGATTTGATTTTGTCCTCATCGAACCGCTTCCAACTGTCCTGTTTATTCATAGATCGCCAGCCCGATATTCCCTCCCGTACAACCTTGTGTGCACCCGGTGCATGTGGACCCATAGAAAGGTCCATTCGAGTGCAGGCCCATCGAGTCCATCCGTAAGCCCATGCAATTCGCCATCGTGAATTGGGCCCCTTAATAGGCCCATCATCGTAGGCCCATTGGAAGTCATCGTCGAAGTCCTTGCGCTCGTTACTCAAAGAAACTGATGACGTGGCCACGCGGCATCGCGGCCTTTATGACCTTACGCCCCTGCTTTCGTATATTTCGGGTATCAAGAGCGAGATTTCCACACGTTGCCTTCTGGTATTTACCAGGCCACACCATCGAAAATCATGTTGCCTTTGCCTATGTCCGGGGGAAGAGAAGAGACATACGACAATTTTGGGTTTACACGTATCTGATGGTTGACCTTCAGCGAGAGACCAGAATTCCATTACCAGAGAAACCTTCAATGGCGGAGCACAAAAAAACTAAGATGAGAACCAACATTTCCCTCATCTAATGTACAGAATGACACGATGACAAGGTATCCGAAATTTGTTGCAGCAGTCTCCACTGGGCACCTCCAGTTTGCGTGTCCAGGTTCTGTGGTCCATGCTTTGAAATTTCGCGAGCAGCCCCTTCGACTAGATATGAAGGAGTCGATGTGGAGCCTGACCGAGCAGTGAAGTTTAAGAATTGAGAGTTAATTTGGAATCTCAATCCTGTGCGTTCTCAGCGTATTCCATTGCCTTCCTCTTCACATATTCTATTCGTTCTGTGTCACCGGAGCTCTTCTCATACATCAGATACTTTTTGAACAAGAACTGCAAAGGAGAACAACAAGAAAACTAAAATCTGAGAAATAGCTGATTGTGCACNGTAAACTAAAATCTGAGAAATAGCTGATTGTGCACAAGAATCCATGTAAGGAACTGGGAGGTTAGAATATCCACCTTAATTTTCTTAAGCGGAAGGCTCAGGCTTATTGCCCTTTCAAAGAGCGCACGGATCAAATCCTTGTCTCCAAGCCGAACCTCCTGATAGAAGGAAAACAAGAGCTGTGTATTAGAAAATGATAGGGAAACTGTTTCAACCACGAACATATGTGCTGTGGTACATACTTGATCGATATAGACACTCCATAAATCCGTCCTTTTTGGGTACTCCCGCAATATATTTTCAAATAATGATCGCCCTCTGTCAGGGGCCCCGCACTTGAACTCGAGAATTGCAGTTTGTGTGATGAATTTGATGTGCTTGTGGTGGGGAAGGCATATTAGAGCCCTGTTTATTACAGGCTGAATATCTTCCTTGTTCTGCTTCAGTGAGATCTGCACCCGTCTCAACCACACCTGTGCTAAACATGAAGAGAACGGAGTAAAAAAGAAATTCCAGGAAATTTTGAAGAATTTAATATACGTAAATAGAGCTATTGACACCCCATTCCAAGCAGTTTGAGCATCCACGACCAAATATCGAACTGACATTTCTATGACTTTACGGTCCACCAAATCCAGTCCAAACCAAGAATAGACAATTTGCTGAAAGTCAGTTGCAAACCCAATTTCTTAGGGAACCAGACCAGACAGCTTGTGTTCCCACTAACACCAGTCCAACTAGCTTATTGAATACTCAAATATGATTTTTGAATCTGACCTTGAATCCAAATGAATGAGCTAAAGGTGGCTCCATGCAATCCTCTTAAGAAACAATAATGTGGTAATAAGAGTGCCGTACCTTGCACGAATGCTTGAATTTTTTGACCATTTTGCTGAGAAGGTCGTCAGCCAAATTATACTGCTCTGTCCGTTCATACATCCCCAAAAGTGCGAGGTATACCTTTTTCGGGTCACAATACTGGAGGGCTCTTTGGAATACTTTCTGAACAGCAACCTGAAAGAAGAAAAACAAATTAAGATATTTTTCCGAGCACCTTAATTGGAAAAATAATATCATAGAAAGACAAGTTATTTGACCTCTCGAGGATTCCCATACTCATTCTCCAAGTTGAAGTATGCGACCCAAATATTGAGCTTCTCATGCTCTTCTCTTATGTTGATCGTTCTCAAGGCCCTTTAGAAAAGCACAAAATTGTCATAGGCTAATACAATAACAAAGATAGATAACTAAAAGAGAAAGGCTCATGTTAGAGAGTACCTTTCAGCAAGCTCTCGAGCTTTCTCAATATCAGCTAAGGAGAGCAAGAAGGCCATGTACTTTATCCAAATGAAACTGCTGTTCGGGGAGCTTCTTACAAGCTTCTCAAACTCATCAGCAGTCCTTGGAATATCCTTCTCAAGAAGCCTCTCCTCAGCTGCCCTAATTTCTCGCTCCCTGCAGCGCCATAATTTCCATAAGTAAATGGCTGAAGAATAAGCTGTGAGCATTAGTTTGTCCATGCTTCCAATACATTGAGAACTATCATTTCACTTTCTTCTAAAATAATTAAAAGAAGCAAAGATTGGAAATATGAGGAAAATAACAAACTGGAAAGCCCACACAACTGTTGGAAGAATTAAGGACCTAAATGACTAGTTCACCTAATGATTAATGGAAATTAATTACCTCTCCTCCTTTGCCTTTTTAATTGCTTGTTTCTTGCTCTTGGCATTGTCTTGGCCATTAACCTTATTGTTATGACCTTCATTCGGGTCCACATGATTATCCTTGTCCAGGTTCTCAATCTCCTCCAAAGGGACTTCAAGAGGAGGAACTGATGCCCTAGACTCCACCAGAGAAAGATCTGTGGAACCCCCAATTGTATCTCCAATGACAAAAGGCGAGGTGTGATGACACCCTGCAAATTTCATTTCATCATCAGAGCTATTTCCTTCAGAGCCTTCATCAGATTCATCATCTGAGGACATCTGGATGTCTGCAATATCCTGAATGTATGAACTCTTCATCCCAAGAGAAATCCGCTGTCTTTCCACATCAATCTAGTCAAGGAGATTCCAAGAAAAGAACATATAGGTTATATCAATGGGTCAGTAGAGCTATAAAGGGACATCAATCAACTCTCAAGTTTTAGTATGTTACCTTCAATATCTTTGCCCTCACTGGCTCTCCTGCCTTGTACTTGGTCTCAATTTCATCAACATGGTCATCAGACAACTCAGAGATGTGGCAAAGCCCGACCTGTTAATGAAAGGGACGATTAGAAGACAAAAAGTTTTAGTATTAAAGTGGAAAACCAAAGGGAACTTTTGCATTTGTATTCCTACTATCAGCAAAATTTTATTAATTACAGTGCAAATCATACATATGTTTTTCCTTCTGATAATACCCTTATTCGTTTAATAAAGAGGATGAAAAAGACTGAGTATGTTTCACAATTTACTCCACATTTCAAAATGTGTACAGAATAACATAACTAATTTTTACCAGGTTTGTGTGGTCAATTATGATGAACAGACCATATGATTGCACCCGCTTAATCCTGCCTGAGACAATTTCTCCAATATGTAGACTGGAGAAGTCATAGCTCTTAGGTCTTGGTTCATGGATTGAATCAGAGGTCTTCAAAGTAACTTCAACNTGTAGCTCTTAGGTCTTGGTTCATTGATTGAATCAGAGGTCTTCAAAGTAACTTCAACTCGATTTGATAGAGGCTCCACAGACAAGACCCTGCAGTTAATCTCTCATCAGTACATGAAAGAATTTTTACCAATACTGGTATGTTGAACACATCCAAGTGCATATGTAAAACTCTTTGCATCTTCACATCCTCATGTTATTGCATTAATTACATGGACCCGAAGGAATAAGTTACCTGCCCATCAAAAGTTTTCCAACAGGGAATTCTTTCTCAGGATCATCAATGAAACTGTCAGCTAAATTGGAGAGGAGAATCTTGGCATCAATCTTCCGGGAGAGCATAATGAAACATCCCTTGGGGGTGACATTCTTAACATAACCCTGAATAAACCAGTATTAAAATCAAAATGGAAAAATGTCAGAGGATAGAAGAAAGAGCCAGAAAATTTAGAAAAATACAGAAATACAAGTAGAAACTAATCAATTTTTGATAAGATGATATCACATACCTGTACCATCATATTAGGATGAAGCTCCTCCATTGTCAGCAACTGTTTAGAGCTAGTGTTCCTGCAAACATAAAAAACTTATAGCTGCTCTTTGTTTTGCAGAGAACATACATAAATACAAAAAAAAGGGGGGGAAAAAGGCATTTTCATAATGGAAACATGAAAAGCAAAGTTTCACACTTACACATTGTTAGAGTGCTCCTTGGAAGTTTGGCCACCCATTCCTTCCAAAGAGGAACGGAGAGACAAGTCAATGTGCACAGTGCCCTTAGCTGAGCGGCTAATCTCAATGACCTTGCACTTCACAAACTTCCCTTCATGATAACCCGACAGTGGATCAGTTACAAAGGAGTCCATGAGTTCTGTGAAGTGGACCCGACCTGAAATAGTTGGGCCCAGTTGGATGACCATACCACTGACACCAGGAAGAATTTTAGAGATTCTTCCACCCACTACTTCTCCTTCACGAATATGAAGTGTGACATCTTCATTTGAGGTCCCACCACACAGGTAGGGAAATGAATGTGGGACCAATCGCACCAATTTTTTCCCTTTATTGGTGCTCAAGACACAGCCAGAGACTGGTTTTCCAACATAAAAACGGTTCTGGAACTCTTGAAGCTCACTGGGATCGCAGGAACTATCAAGAATAAAGAGCTGAGCATTCACATCCCAAGATATTGTCATCCATACCCATTCTCGGTCCACTCTGTACACATAACCAGAAATACATTGCCCAGCAGAATAGCTAAAGTCTTCATCTCTGGGCTTCTCCTCAGTCCCATAGGAATCTAAAAAATACAGATAACTTCATATCAAGGAAACAGATAATGAGACATAACTGAAATGTGTCTGCTTTAGGAGGGTTTCTGTTTCTACCTGTCAGCATTTTTGGTTTAATAGACAGCTCCCATTGGATGGTTCTCTTGTTCTCTGTTTTCGCAATTATTCTTGCAGTCAATGACTGACCAACTTTGAAGTGACCAAAGGGATTATCAATAGCACTTTCATAATTTAACTACACAAAGAAAAAAATACATGATTCAAGTTAAGGCTCAACATAGGGCAACTCTAATTGGCTTCAACATACAGGGTTAAAAAAAGAACCTCGGTTATATGAATTCTTCCTCTGAGATTGATCCCAAATTTCACTCGCATCTCTAGCAATTTTATTTCGGTAATCTAGTGAAGAACAGATATCAAGGAGAAAGGGATAATTATACACTCTTAAAATTTATGAGAAAACAGGAATTCACAGAATAATATGAGGATCTACCTCTGCTTGAACCAGAGATCCAACATTAAAGCCCAACTTCTTTCTTGCCCTCTTTGCACTGGAGGTCTCACTGCCCTCAATAACAGATTTAAGGAGCAAAAGCAACCTCACCATTGAGCAAGGACTAGAAAGTGCCGTCACTGTGGCAGTGACACTGAAACAAAGAAGACTTGTCAATTTACATTCTCCTGAAACCAATTACTTGTGGCTCCAAATCAGAGAATGGATATAAAAGAAAAGATCCAGTGAAATGAGAGANACTCCAAATCAGAGAACAGATATAAAAGAAAAGATCCAGTGAAATGAGAGAAAAAAGTCAAAGAAAATGATTCATCATGAAGAACAACCTTTGTCCATTTGAAAATTGTTTCTGGGGAAGCTTCTGGGTGTTGTAATCATATATCATTGCAAATCCAATTGCAGAGCTATACTCAGGAACTGAAAGAACCTGCTTCCTCAAAATAAACTACGATATTCAGAACAATATAACAGAGAAAGAATGAACAATGTAGCATAACTAATAATTAAAATAACTTGCCAGGTAATTTTCTTTCACGATCTCAACAACAGCTGTCACTGTCTGGTGCACTTCTAAGCTCTTGGAGACTTCTCTTTTTCTCTTCTGTGATGATTGCAGTCGACTTAGGCACAAGAGAAGCAGTAGAAAAAGTAGACATAAACTTCATTCATAGCAGCCAGTCAACTGACAAAAAGGAACATATAAATGTACAAAAAAAAATGGGGTTTGACCTTCTTCTGTGCCTGACTGTTAGAATTTTCTTTGTCAAATTGTTTAACAAGCTCTGGCTTGATAGACAAATCCACAAGGCGTTCTCTCTTACAAACATCAAGAACCACAGCTCGGACAACTGACCCTACTTCTGCGTATCTTCCATCCACTGTAGGAATACAATTTCACAGCATTCAAATGAAATATTGCAAGAATTGCATTTATTAATTTAAAAAACAAAATGAATTTTGAATCTGATTGATAAATAACACTTTGTGGTCTTTGGGGAGAATAGATCTACGTTTTGTTATAAGTATAAGGCTGTGTATTAAAATATAGTTACATAGGTTTTGAACGTCCACAGTACTGCTCCCAAAATTTGAATCAGAAGTTACGCATGCACTAAAAATTCCACCAAAAAATACTGGTCCTTCTCTAGCAGCCAACATACCTAACGTTGACCTAAAGCATATACTTCTACATATAGTTTCTACCTTTTCTTAAGGTTCACCTCTTCCTTATGAGCAACAATCATCTATATTCACTTCTAATGGCAAGAACAACCATAATTGTTTTGCAGAAATTGATGGTAGGTGGCTGATTTGGCACAAAAATAAGGGACTTACACTGATACTGAGTAATAAACCCGAAAACATCCTTATGATTTTCAAAACTGACTACAACTCCAAAGTCCCTTGCCTCCTGAATCCTGCCCTCAACAATGCTGCCAATTTTGAATCCTTCAACCCATTCTAACTCAGTACCATTAGAGTTGGAGAGTTGTAATTTAGCAATCTGAATCAGTCATGGCAACTCAGTAATTTGAAAACAAATAGAGTGAACTTCAAAATAATAAACTAGAATTCACAGGCATAACTTCCTAGTGATACACTTGCCTTTTCCTCAGCCTGGAAGTAGCCTTCAATTAAGGATGAATCAGTTGAAGAGCAGCAAGACTGCTTCAATGAAACTGTTATTCTACCAGTTTCACTGTCCACCTGTTGAATAGGTATTCGTATATAAGAATTTTCAGATTATCAAAATATACTAAACTGCAATCAAATGTTAAATACTGCACCCACGTCAAGTATATTGCTACAAACAGACTGCCCCACAAAAAAGGCTTCGGAAAGATCACGTCTCAGATCATCAGTGGCCTTCAAAAAGAAACCAAGTGTAACATAAGAACCAAGTATTTAATTCAAATGAAGAGTGTGAAAGGTCTTACAATTAAGTATACCTTCTTCCGGGGAGAGAAGCCAGTCAAACGACCAAGAAATCGGACAAAACAACCAGTCTCGATCAAATTGCAGACAAACCCCTAACTCAGAAGATGAACACCATTCACTCAGCAAGAATTTAAGTCTATACATATACTGCTGATAGAGTCGGAAGGATTTTCTTCTCGGAATAGGAGAGATCACATAAAGTGATATACATTGAAAGATGCATCACTTACATGGACCATCGTGTTAGGATGTATTTCAGAAATTTCAACAGGAAGCTTCTCAGCAGAGTTGATCAAGGAATATTTTGCAGAGAGTACCAGATTGTGGCCTTCAATATCTACAAAATAGACAATTGGAAAACAGCAGTTGCAAAAATTATTCCTAAAAGCATAAAAAAAATATTGCAATCCACAGACTTTAGATCTTGATCTGTTACATATGTTCTTTGGACTAAGCACAATTCTTAGGATTATCAAAGCGATGATTTATTTTGAATGCATTCTTGGTTTGGCTTCAATACCAGAATTTTTATGTAGCCCTTACTAGTTACAGGAAATGGTAAAGTTTTCTGGTTCCTATTTTGATTTTCAAATATCAAAAGAAAGAAGGGGCAGAACTACACTGCAGAGACATTATAATCCATGATGTATTGTAAAGCGTGATCATAATTTACCTACTTTGCTCATTTTCTTCCTTTTAATGATTCTATTTTGCTCATTTTCTAAAAAAGAAAAAATAGAATCATTAAAAATTTGCTCTGAAACGAGAGGAGTAGAGAAGTGAGAGAGAGTATGGAAATACCTAGAACTAGAAGCTTATCGAACTCTGCTCCAGGCTTTAATATGGACTTAATCAAAGAAGCATGCTCTGGATAAAACAGCACACGGCATAGTTTGCAAAGAATCAAACGTGACAAAATTGATTTCAAGGACAGAATAAAAATGGTACCATGATGATCTGCTAAGTGCTCTTCTGAAATTCTACCCCTTGAATAACCTCTCCCATTGACATACACAATAATCCCATGAGGAGTAAGCTCATCAACAACTCCTGAAACGATGCTTCCTAATTGGATGACTTTATCTTCAGAAATCCTGTCAAGACCCAGGAAATAACAACATTTTCTTCTCTTCCTCCCATGAGGCTTCAGTTCAATGCATAAACATAAAGAAACAAACCTTGAAGACTTCATCGTAAAACTAAGATTGATCCGACGCGCAGAAGGAACAGAACTTATTACTCTGCATTTGACAACTTGCCCTACATGATACATTGAACTTGGATCGGAGCCAGGTTCTAACCCAAGTTCATGTCTGATTTAAACAAGAAGAAATCAACAGTATGAAGTTGTAAGCATAAAACCAACCAAAAGATACAAGATATTCTAAATCAGGAGAAGAATTTAAGATGGATGAAATAAGAAGATTTGGCACTTGCCTGGGAGCGAATCCTTGGACTCCATTGTAGAACCGGACGAAGCATCCATGCTTTTCAATCTTTGTAATCCATCCATGTGTTAATAAACCATCAGAAGCATCCACATATGAGCTAATAATAGGAAGCTTAGATTTTACCTGCAAAAATAATAAGTTTCATTTTTCTTTAAAAGTCAATAACTCATCAAACTAACTGTTTGTTACCCCAATACCTGAGATTGCACAATGATAGTACTGCATAGCAATATAACATGTATTACATATAAAAATATTTAGCTTACAAGTGTTTTCTTGTGTGTGACAGTTATTCTCTTGGACTTGCAACCAAGAACACGAAACAACAGTTCAGCACCAACCTACCAATAAATGCAGTCAACAGTACTTTTCAAATGATAGACAAGAAGACCAAAAGCCAAACATTATAATAACACAAGAAGAGACGAGGAACATTAATGGCTGAAACAATACCCTAAATTTTTTCCTAGGTTTTGCAATCTCAAATTCAGACATATGTGGAACAGGACAAAGAGCCTTCACACCGCCATGAAATTGAACTATGGCACCAAAATCATCCACAGCCGTGATTTTAGCTTTCATCACCATCCCCGGCTTTACATCAGAGTGAGTAAGCACTGACCCTTCAAATGCAGTGGCCTGATTAAAGTCAAAATGAAAGGGAGAAGAGATCAGGACTATAGGGTTCATCAACAATTAGTTCAGCAAGAAAGCCGGAAGCAACATATGTAACAAGAATATTCAGCCAAAAGTTTCAGCAAAAAGCATATGTAACAAGGGAAAAAAAAAACCCACCAGCTAAAGGATGAAAAGACAGATGCTACATCTACAATTGACATCTTCTAAACTAAAAGAAAAGACCAATCAAGAAATGATCGTACATTAAGAACCATAAATATCGAGTATCAACTTCCATTACTCAAAAAAACCAAGTACCAATTTCCAAATTAAAAAATGTAAACTGTCACCAAGATCATGGTCTTTTGATAAATAACAACTTCTAATTAATTTAAAGACAAAACCTGACCTTCAGTACACCAACAGCAAGCCCTTCCAAATGCTTGAACCCAAGAATACGAACACGGACTTTACTTCCTTCCTTAAACTTCTTTTCCAACTTGGGTGCTTCCTCTTCAGCAATGTCTGATACCTGTAATTATGAATGACGGAAATAGCAGCAACCATAAGAGATGCTATTAGCGACTATCTATTATTACAAGTAACATAACATAAAATTAACTTACGCTGACATATGCACAAGTAGAGACAGGAGTTGAAGGGATTTCCAGTAGAAGGCCTTGTCCTCTGTCAATCCTCACAACTTTTGAATTCTCATAAATATCTCCAATCTTAACAAGCTGCATGTCAAAGTATATATTCAGTGTATGTCAAGTCCCACCATTCATGGACAGCACAGAGGTCATCTGGATAACTCACCAAAGGAGGGGCATTTTTGTGAACAAGGTGTGGATTCAGAGTCAAACTAATTGCCCGGCTTATTGGGTCANCGGCATTTTTGTGAACGAGGTGTGGATTTAGAGTCAAACTAATTGCCCGGCTTATTGGGTCAATAAATAATATTCGGGCATTAACCTGCATAGAAATGGGAAAGACCTAATTGCACTTACAAAATAAAGGAGAGGAGTAGGAAGAGAGTTATTCTTCAGAACCAAAAAAAATGCAAGCATCTTGAAGAACTGAACATAAACCATATGAAAAAACTCAATAGAGCACTTCAAAAACGAAGATGACACCAGGACAAGAAAGGAAATAGAAAAAATTGGAATAAAAAGACAAAGGTGGTCAACCTTCTTATTTTGGGGGTAATCATCCCTCCAGTCTTTTGTAGGTAACACATTTTGTAAGTGAAATAAATCAACCTGAATGTTAAGAAAGAGAAGTGTAAGCAACAAAAAGACAAAGAAGGAATATTAAATGACAGGAAGAATCCTAAACTCACAGTTCCAGTAAAGTACGTAAGGAAAGATATCATGATGCCGTTCTCAAGTGTTGACTGAACACGAGCATTAACCAACATTCCAGGGACAAGGAGATCCATGGAAATGCCTTTGAGATCCTTTGTCTGTGAATAAGTCAAAGCAAGGAATTCTGATGAGGGCTAGATCTTTCTAACCGGAAAAGGTCTGGATAAGTTGATATAGTTAGGAAGCAATCAATTGCAAGTGTACCACAAATTTTGAAACTGCATCAAGGTCTGGATGGAAGTAAACCACTTTGCGGATTTTGTCTATGCTTTTAACAACCCCTTGTAGAAGCTTCCCGGTCTTTAACATCAACTCTCCAGCGCCTGCTGAAAAAGAAAACCCAAAAGAGTGCAGTCAATTTAAAATTTTTAAAAATTAAAATAAACATACAACTTACGCAAATAAGATTGCTCGATGGAGATTTGCTACCTTGGCTAGTTTTTGGTAAGAAGCCTGCAAATGATGGCAATCCAAAATGAAGAATGTAACCGTGGTCTTCAATACTTTTCACACATGCAGAGAGGACCTGTATAGCCAGAACTGAGCTTTAAATTCCGAAAGATCAGATCCTAGAATTGAACTGGCACAGAGTTCTCTATATGATAACGTATGATCCAAAAAATTAGATTTTAAATAGGCGAAATATTAGAACTACTTGGTGTATACAAACTCAAAAACCATGCAGAAAAATTAATCAATTGCTTTAGATAAGCTGAAACCTAGAAAACTCCCAACTACAAACAAAAACAACCAGGGATATTTAGCTTCTTGGCCACGAAAAAGAAACAACAGCATGGAAACTTTCCTATCATAAAATGCTGTTTTAAGAAAGGAAATAGTTCCTGAAATAAGAGCCACCGCAAGAACAAAGAAAATGAAATTTCATCTACATTTGAATGAGAAAAGAACAAATGTCAGTTTGGAGTAAATAAATTGATCCATCCTCATTCTTCAAACAAAAGGCTTGATTCTCCAGTAGCAAGTCTACTATCCTTGTAATAATTTGTCCAGGAAAATACAGATGCCACTGAAAGAAAGGGTAAGCTAAATGATGCATCTCACAAAGCACTAAACTCTCCTCATAAGCCTTCCATCACAGCACCAAAACCAAAAGCTTAGAAAGAAACAATAAACATGTCACACATTCGGACATAGACCACATAAACTTTAGCATATTTACCCTGTTATTCATGTTAAATGCATGTAATGAAATCATCAATCTAAAGAGCATAGTGAATTGAACACCAGGAACAGCTGTTTTTACCATTCCTTCTTGAATGGCTTCCAGAGAAAATCCTTTATGCAGCAAAGAGAGATGCAAAGAGAGCCATATCTTCCGTTTCCCTTTCTCCTTATTGTCATCATCCACTTGTGATACAACAGAAGAAACCAACTGTCCAACACTGAACAGGCTTGAGAGAACATTCTCCTTTTCCTTGTAGAAGGGGGAAAGACACTCAATGAACATGGAAAAAGAACATAACAAAAATCCAGCATGTACAAGTGAAAAGAAATACGTATAGCATACGTTTTAATTCCTACCTCAATGTTATCATCTAAAGCAGGATCAAGTGCATCTGCTGCCCGAACTAACCCACGCAAACCTCCTGGAAGGCTGATTACTAAATCTTTCTGATTTACTTCAGATATAACTCCCCAGAGTTTCATACCTGGACAAATGTTCTGAAGATGAAAATGTTGGGCAAAATATTAGAGGGTACACAGATCAAGAGACTGAGTGTTATATGCTGCATACTCGACTATAACCATGAACAAGCTACCTTTAAAGTGATCCTGTTCGCATATCTAGGTAACTTTCCACTGATTCCATGTCCAAAGAGTGAACCAAGATCATCCTCTGCTGCATTAACCTTCTTCCGCATATTCTTTTTTTTCTTCGACTTCGAAGCTTTCTCCTCAGCCTCAAACTCCGCCTCAACTTCTGCATCAATTTCTTCCCTCTCTTTGTGACTGAGCAAACTTCCTCCCCCTAGTCATAAAGAAGGCATAGGCAATTGAATATATCAATCTTGACGCACACATCCATAATCCCCCATGTTCATTCAATAAAATAAGTCTTTTCACATGTACTTTTTGAAATCAACTATAGACAAAATTGTCATTCTCCCATAACTTAAACTGACAAAAATTTCGACACTGGTAAAAAGGCCATATAACTTATCATTCTAGCTCCTCTAAAGTCAACCACGGCTATTCTAGCTCCTTAACGNATAACTTATCATTCTAGCTCCTCTAAAGTCAAGCACGACTATTCTAGCTCCTTAATGGACAAGCTAATAACGCACGGTCAAAACAAGCACCACTCCAAAATTTTTAGCTCAAAGACGAGCCGGGTACCCAAAAAGACTGGAATTTGGCATGAACCTAGCTACATTCACGTTGCGAATTTTAACACCAAAACTACCGCCAGTAAAGGCAGCCCCATCACGCATACAATACGATGAGTTTCTACATCACTTGAAAATGAGAGGAGATTCTCCTAAGCCGCCAGAAAGCTAGGACCCAAACCTCGGGGGAAATCGGGCACGTCATCTTCAAGCTGAAAGTGTAGAGCTTGCGGCTGGGCGGCTTCTTTGGATTTGTTTCTGGGTTTAAACGGCTGCTTCGAAGCTTTGGAAACTTTGGGGCCAACTCCGGATTTTTTCTTCTGGGCTTTCGGAGCTGCCATTAGAGTGTGCCTCTTGCAAATGCTCTGCTCAGCTGTGCTCTCTCTCTCTCCACCTGCAGGGGGTTGCAGAGGTGCGGGAACGTGACGGGGCGGTGGCCTCCTCAGTCGAGGGCTTTGGGAGGGTTTTATTGTATGAGGTTTTTCCTCCCCACCGCCGATATGTTTCCATCCCACTCCCCTCCCCGATTATGGACCTAATCACCACTTTGAACGTAAACGGGCCGCGGCAGGATGAACGGGCTGGGCCGGTGAAGCATCTAGCCCGTCGTTATGATTGATGTAGAAAGGGGGTCGATTTGTAAATAGGGTAAAATATGGGGAGGCGCTTTCTTGTAATTATTGAAACAAATGGGGTACTTGATTGTAATAGTCGAATACTTGGCAACCAGGCAGTTAAAGAACCGCGCAGTGCAACGGGTATTTTGTACATTATGGTCTATTTAATTTTTTTAGTATTAATGGATTATGGGGAGGGTATGAGGAAGACATGTCAGAACCTGAGTCAAGTTGTGGTTCGGGCACAAACTGTCTCTCTCTCTCTTGTATATATATATATTAATTTATCGGATAATATATTATATAATACATGATTTACCATTGATCTTTAATATCAACTTTTAAGAATTATCAATCTATTAATGGACTGACCCACCCAAACGTGGTTCGAGTACAAACTTATTCACATGATAATCGAATGTCCGCAACTGCCTCGTTCGTTCAAACCCCGGTTCCCATTGTTATTGATGCATCATTTTCAGTCTTCCTAGAAGCCTGATCATGTGATTCTAGTCCTTCAAAAGTGGATACAAGACTATTCTATCTGGCAAATCTCTGGCTAGTTGGATCATGTATTCATCTTCTGCGCAGTTTTCTGTATAGAGTTCGACGCATAGTCTGGGAAATTTTTGCAGAGATGATGGACGAGTTGCCCAATGGCAATTCATGGGATGGTATTCATGAGACTGCTATACTGCATGTGCTGGAATTCTGGAACCGTGCATTTATGGATGGTCTCTGTAAGACTTTTTAGGGACTTTACCGTATACATGTCCATCTTCCTCGACACGAGTTTGAAGAAACCATTTATCATGGCTGGATTTACCAGATCTAAACGAACATTCATGCTTATTTATTACACCAATCGAAATCGAGCAAAGATTAAACCTCAAAGTAAGGACAGCGTTTCATTGTTGAGCTACACGGTAATCCTCCTACCACATTTTGAGCTACACAGGGCTCCTCCTTCCCTTCATTACGTGCCGCCTCAGGCCTGGGATGTGGACATTAGTAATGTAGTCTTTCCAGTCGATGCTTTGGACGTCGAACCCGAAGGTTCTCTTCTCTTCTTCGGACATGCTCTCCATCAGCCTCTGGGTGTTGCTGTTATCGAACCTGCCATGTAACAGTCAACCGGTTCACAGTGCACTCGAGTAGTAAAACAACCGGAAAAATATCGATTCTATGTTCGGTTAGTATCTTGTCTCTAAATATGAATGGCCGTGAGCATCCAAGAGATGCAATACTGACTGACCTTCCCTGGTAGAATGCGTACGGCTCATAAATATTTGCCAAATACTTCGCTCGCTCCACCGCCTTCCTGCATATAGCTTCGAGCCTCTGAGACAGATTCCCATTCATGTAGGTGCCACCTCTCTGAGAAGCATCTCTGCCGAGGTGAGCAGAGAATTCTTCCATGGATTTGAATAGCTTCATGGATGATACCGGAATAGGCCTGCCCTCTGGGTCGATGCACGGGGAGGAACAGTAATGTTCATAGACCAATAGAGCCAATTCCCGGAAGACCAGAGGGTTTACGACTGAAGAAGCAACCTGGTACACTGCAACGTCGGGTTTTGCAGCCATTCCATGCTTCGCTATTGCTGCCAAGGTTGCGTTTACTACCATGTCTGCTGGGACCTGTAAGCAATTACTTAATTAGCCAAGTGACTTTAACCATAGGTGAGAAGAACACGTTTCGAACTCGTTCAAGCTTAACAGATGAAGTCCACGGAAGTTATACAGGTCTGTTGCCAAGAAAAATGAATGGGAGAAACGAAGTACCACATCCAGTACTCCATTTGGGTCAACAAGAAATCCAGTAAGCTGCCCCTTTCCATAGTATAAGACAATGGGGTCCATCATCCTGCAAACCAATCAGAGATCAGTATTTTCATCATTGAAGATGTAATATCGAGATTACGCCAATGATGAGTTTGCCTGGAAATTGATATTACCGATTTCCTTCCATCCACCCAGGAAAGGGCTCCTTCCAAGTACTTTCAATCACGCTTGGTCTTATTATGACCACTGGTACGTCCCCTCTCATGTCATCTATTACCATTTCCCCCATCGCCTTAGTGAACACATAGGTGTCTTGCCAGCCAAACTTCTTTGCCCTGATCACCGAGATTTCCCCTGATCAGAGACATTATCTTCTACCAGTAGAGTCTTAATTGCTGTGGTTCTTAAAAGACGAAGACGAACAGGAAAAACCGGGAAGAGAAAATGTACTACCGGTCCAAACCCAACTCTTTCATCTTCTGATCTGCAGCATGATCCTCCAAGCCTTTCCTTGAACTCAAAGACAAATTGATTTCTCTTTCCACGTCCAATGCCGGGAAGGGACCATTGCATTGCTTGGCATTGAAACTTTCCCTTGCTATGCTGTCACCTATGCTGAAGGGCTTTTCCAGTATTTTCCCTTGTCTTTGTCCATTCACGTAAGCTACATACAGCAGAAAATTGAAGAAAACGATTCTCCCTTTAGATGGCGGAAATTGGTAGTATTTGTCAACATCATGGCATCTTATTCATTGCTTTTATCTTTCTTCTGATATTTACCCGTCGAAACCTGCAAGAAGAGCTTTACTTTCTTGCATCTCTTTGCAAAACTCATGAGGTTGCGAGCTCCCAAGGTATTTATGTCCATAGCCACATCATACCTGCCTTGCAAGAATGTGCAATGCATCAGAAACCTTACTGTGTAGCAGAAACCTTTGGAGTTGGAAAGGATACTTATGACACATAGCATACCTCTCGTCAAATGTAGTGTTAGCAGCTGAATTTACGACTACATCCACTTCCTTGGCAATAAAGTCGGTCAAGTCTTCATCTAGCCCGAGATTTGGTTCACAGACGTCTCCAGCCACAGGAACAAGCTTGCCCAGCAAGAAAGGCTCATAGGATGTTCCATAGGTTTGTCGGAGGCAGTTGAAGAGCTTGGAATTCATGATCTATGATAACATGCAGATTGATATTCATGACTGAGTTACGAGTGAATGAAGATTGAAGAGGCGGATGGTTGATGTGAGTAGGTAGGGAAACCAAAAACGCATGACCACATACTTCATTTGTCAACCTTCCCTTTGCGGCTTCCTCGTCCTTTGCTTTGATCAGGAGAAATATCTTCCCCACATCAGGGACTGTCCTCAGGATCTTCTCAACTAGAACTGAGTAGAGATCGTACAATTTTGAGACATGCCATCTTAGGAAAAACCCAACAATTATAAGGCATACTAATTGTAATATGAGGAAAACTTGCGTGGTACTGTCTAGAAGACTCAAATGAATCTCTGTACAGTCGAGGAAATCTTCATCTTTTCCATTTTTTTGGTGTTCATGTATCAGTCTTTGTGTTTACCTTTTGCTAGGAAACCCGTTGCACCAGTAATGAAGAAACTCTTCCCTCGCAAAAATTGGACAATCCCAATCCCAATCCCATCATCCATCTCCACTAGAGAGTGGCTCTGCGTGCCACCATAAGGCATCATCTCCTTCACAGCGATGTTTTCACCCGTCCCGTTTGGGGACAGCACCAGGCTCCCAGCTTCCATTACAGCCCTGCCAGGATCTGCCAGCGCTGGCCTCTCCCTCTCCATGTCCGTGGCGCTGGAGGAGGATGAGAACCCAACCGACTTGACCACATTTCCGCCGCCCTGGCAATGGACTCGGAGGCACCTCCCCTTCCTCACCGGCACTGACCAGACAAGTTTATTGTTTGGGGAGGAGAACCTGAGGGACTTGAAGGATAGAGCCTCCATTTTTGTCCGAAAGAAATGGAAGGCAGAGTTTCAAATCAGAATAAAGGTGATGAGTAATTTCCAGATATTTTTGCAGCCGACACACTCCTGCTGAGCCCCGAATAGAAAAATGCCAGTGAACCTACCGATCTTTGCAAGATAAAGGATGGGTTTTGATTTGGTTTTATATGGATAGGAAGATGGAGAAAATGTTGGTGCATGTAAAGAGGGAGGTGAGAGTTTGGTAATACGCAATTTCACAAATTTTGATTCTCCGGTCTCACCGACACCATGCAACCAACTAATTTATGGTCAACCTTAGTTTATTCACAATCACTAAAACTCTGTAAATCATAAATTTTCTTCACTTATAAGATTTAAAAATAGTGAGTTATTATTTAAAGCAAAGAACTCTGAGACTACCCGGGTCATCTTGTCCTCTTCTTACCCACATGTTTTTCTCATAATAATATGGGCTCTCTTTTTGCCATCGCCATCAATTTTGGCGGGAGTTCTGTCCTACTTGACTTTGAACAGGTCCTCACCTGAGAGTTCCCGCAGGACAGCAGTGGCCCGAGCGATGAAGATGATAACACGAGGACTGACCAACCCACCCCGACATCAATTTATCATTCTTAATACGCCGCTTTTGCCTGAGCATGCGACTTCTCATAGCGGAATAACAAGTCCAAGTTTAACTCAGAAGCATGAAAAGACTTTTTTTTTCCTTTTCCCAGCAAATCAGAAACGCAAAATATTGCAGCTGATTTCCCTTTACTAGATAGGGCTAGTTGATGATTTAATTTTCCAGGAAAGCGCAGAATTCCTGAAGGGCCACCATTGAATCGGGATGAGATGGATCAGTTTTTCCCGTGGTAAGGAGACAATGAGGTGCCCTGAAGCAAAGCTTATCTTCCATAATTGAAATCAACCCTGCAGCAAACTCTGGTTGCTCTAGTTTTGCGAGAGCTATTGCTTTGCAAACCAGAGGTTTCTGCAGAGCATTAGAAATCCAGGTTCTCCAATACAATTTGTAATTCAGTTCGAATCTTGTCATTTTCTCCTCTATGTATCTTGAATCTTCATATGGACAAGGGAACGAAAACGTTCTACAAACACTCTGAACCTGGAAAATGGCTTTTCCAAATTGTCATCGATCTACTATAGATTTCTAACTTCATCTCTCGTTAACTTGAAGAGGCCCATCTTCTTTTGTTCTCCTTGTGATGATTCCCGTGTTCAACCCTCTTGAATTCTCCTAATGTTCTAGATGAGCCTCTCCATTCCACCTCAACACATAAACAAGGGACTTGCATGCTTTTCTGGGAATTGTTATCATCCCTCCTTGGATACAAGACGAAAGGGAACCTTCGAGTCCAAAAATCCCAAGTCGACGTCGAGGGATGAAGATATCCCGGGCACTCTCCTCTCTCATTCTCGTCCCCCTCATGTTCTTCTCAGGTAATGCTGGTGTCGTTTTCCTTGTTTTCGTTGGGGGAAAAAAAATTTCGCAGTGCAGATTATGACCGTAAAAGGCAAGCAGGTTTCTGCAAACGGATTCAGGAGAACTATTTCCCACAGGCACTGCGACGGTTCATGGCGCACATGTGCTGCTAGGATGCCGGAGCCGCACATGTCATAGGTGGACGAGTACTCCCCATGGACGCCATCCGAAGAAATGCTTTCAAGAGTGCTCCAAGGAACCATAATGGCAATGGTAAACAAAACCCCAGTAAGTTATAGACAAGACCCAGTAGTTAAGCCAAGTAGTCAAGCTCATCCAAAGTCCCAACCAACTCCACAAAATTAACATTTCGCTGCCTATTTGTTTAATCTTTTGCTTGGCTTTATCATTTCATGCAGTGCATCACATGTCTTTGGTATTTGATAAATTCGAAAGTCAATAGCATCCACAAGCTACTAGCTGTAGATGTCTTTTAAATAAACACACCTGTACACTTTTGACTTCTATGGGTCGGTCCGGTTTTTCTCTTGGGGGTGGGGTGGGGATTACATCTAACAACTTCCATCAAATTTAGACGTGGACAAATCATCTTGTTGATCCACTGCTAGATCAAACAGGTCGAACTCCACGAATCTTATATTGCACAATCTCCTGTTCGTGCTTTCTCTGTTCATCTCACCGCGTAACTTGAATTTGCATCTAGATGTATGGCTATGACATTTCTACTCCATTAATTGACATGGTGATACTTCCCATGCCAAGAAGACCATACATGAAATAATCAAGATATTTTTCCGATCATAAATTAGATACAAATACAGTATTTTTAGCTATATGCACTACACATTTTCTAATGGATGTGGGGTGGCGTTAGTAGGCTAAAGCTAATCGATCATTATTGACTTCATTATACCAATATCTAGTTGCTATAACTAACTTTGAATATCAAAAGCAGAGTCAGATACATATATATATATATATGTATATATATACGCTTTAAGTTCTGATCTTCATCCGATCATCTCTTCTTGTTCTCTGTCAAAGTTCGCCATGGCCTTGCTCCGAGCAGGACTCGTCATCTTCGCTCTCGTCTTCTCCTCGACTCTCCTCGCTGCTAGATCTGCCGAGCATCACGGGCTCAAGGATCAGAAGCTAACCCACCTCCGGTTCTTTCTGCACGAGATGACCAACCCGCCCAACCAGACTGCCTTTCCAGTTGCCCAGGCAGCAACAACTAGCCAGTCGCCCACATCCTTCGGCGCGGTGTCCGTCATAGATGACCTGCTCCTCACGGGCTCCGATGCAGGCTCGGAGCTCATTGGTAGGGCACAGGGATTGGCCGTCTCCGCCGATCAGAGCCAATACGCCATGCTGATGGCGACCAACTTTGTGTTCACAGCGGGGAAGTACAACGGCAGCACTCTGACCATGCTGGGCCGGAACAGGTTGAGTGCTCCGGTGAGGGAGTTGCCGATAGTCGGCGGAAGCGGGGCTTTCCGATTTGCACGGGGATACGTTGAGACCAGCACCCACTCCATTGACCAGAATACTGGGATTGTGATTGCACAATACAACCTCTATGTGCTTCATTACTGATCACACGTATGAATGCCCGCTCGTCAATTTCTTCACTGTGCACGGCTGTCCCTTTTCCTATCAATTGTTCTCGCTTCTTCGATTGCATTGATCTTTAGACGTAACCAACTGCTTTTGTCCTGCTTCGTACTGTGCTGATCCTTTGCTCATGATCTTTGAAGGAGAATACCATTTCTATTTTGATTTCGATTTCGATTCTGCACTCCGGACGGTTATAATAAAATACCATTTGATGTAACACACTGAGATACTTGGTCTCTTTCACTAAGAATTACTTGAGAAGAAAATTTTGAAAAATAATATAAGAGCTCGTATTAGACTTCATAGCATAAGCCGGGACGCACACATTTTGCACTAACTCTCCAGGGTTATCTAATATAATTATTCTATTTTTTAATTAAAAACTTAAGCAATTATTAACATTGGTGTATATATATATACATATACATATTATAATTATAACAAAATACTAAATGGGAAACCTTAGGCTATCCATATATATATATAAATGTAAAATAGGAACGGAACACAACGCAACGCATACATACATATATACACATTATTTGTATATACATATGTTATCATCTTTTTTTTTTAATAATTATGACTCAGTCTCGACTCTCGAGCACTGCTATTGTCCTCTTCTTGGCTTGCCGTGAAAATACTTTCCTCTACCTACTACTGCAATTTCAAAATTATTTCTCCTTTTTCTAAATTTTTTAATACGTTTAATTAACAATTCAGGATAAATTAAAAAAAAATTTAAGATCACTTCGGACGCACAGAGGGTTGGTGCACTGTGTGACAGGTAAACGGATAACTAATCAAACTACCAATTCAAGACAGCCCATACCCACCTTACTAAACCAGTTCCGATGAACTGAGTCACAGCACCAAGTTGCCACTCTCTCTATAAATATCTATAATGATCCATTATAATATATTTACCAATTTAATCCAACTTAAATTTGAATTAATTGATTTACGCCAAATTTTTAAATATCAAGTAAAATGAGCTGGAAAATGTGTATGATATCATAGAATGATGGAATATAAAAACTTTTGATACATATAAGGGCATAAGGCTCCAATAAGCACTAATCCATCATATCATATGCTACATCCATCAGCACTGTGCCCTAAGCGTGCCATGGCCTCGTCCCTAGTAAAGATCATCCTCTTCTCTGCCCTCGCCACCAATGTTGTGAATGCAGGAGAAAGCTTCGCAGAGACCCTGTCCGAGCATGACCTCCGGCTCAATCTCAAATCCGAGGCTTAGTCGCCGTGGCCAATCCGACTGATATAAAAGTGGCTGAGGCAGCCACCACGAACCAAATCCGCCACCTTATTTGGCATGGTGGCTGTGATTGATGACCTGCTCAGACCAAGGGCCCAAACCCGACGTCCGAGCTCCTCGGATGGACTCGAGGCTTAAGTATTTACGTCACAAGAGGAGAGATTAGCCTTCTGATAGATGGAAATAAAGGGGCATTGATGAATGATAGTGTGGACAGTCGGAATGGGATCGTCATGGCTCTTTCCTGTGGTGAATCGTGTGGTTGTAGTCAGCCCAATTTCTCTTGATTGTGTGTTTTCGCCACTTTTGCTTAATGCATCGCTCATTTTGAAATATCATCACTTTAGAATTCTACATTGTACCTCCACATAGCTCAAACTGGGAAAACTACTGGTTGATGAACATATGTACTCCGCATCTGTGGCGCTCGGCAAATCTAGACTTCCACGTTCGTCACACGATCAGAATTATAAGCAAAGTATTTATGCACCAAAACCTTATGAATCCAGAAAGCGTTGACCAATTGTGACATTATGCACCGACAATTAAAGCTATGCACGATCGATCGTGGTCCTTCGTGCGGGTATTTTGCCATTTCAGTGCCGCTGTTCCCACTTGTCCTTGAAACACTCTTAAACATAAACCATCATCTAACAAAGAAAATCGAATGATTATTAAGGTGATTCGACATCTCTTACTTTCGAATAAGATCTTGGACGTATAAAGTTCATGATAGCGAGAAACTTGTGGATGCCGAAAAATTAAGAAGAATCGATTACGGAGCTGAGCGGGGAGCCGCTGGGTTTCACCACATCCAAGTACACGATTGGGCTTGAGAAGAAGATGAGTCGGGTTGGGCCTGGTTGACTGTGTTTATGGGATTTGACTTCACAGGCTAGGCTTGGAGGCTTAAATCCATCCAATTGCAACAAGTTTTCATTTCAACAGCAATTTATATTGGGCTACTTAGTCTGGTTAAAGAGTTCAGATGTACAAGCTTAAATATATATTAATTTGCAGTTGGATTAGTGATTTTTTTTTTACTATACCGTTAAATAAGTTATTTAATGATCAAATTTCAAGTTAGGTGAGTCAATGCGAATTTTTCTAATAATTCTGAACCAACTAAATCAGAAAATTCACGTAATACAAACAGGGAATGATAATACATATAAGCTGAGTTAGTTTATTTAGATGGTGAATTTATTCAAACGTAATAAATATGACATAAATCTGAAATAAATTCCAAGTCATATTTGAGTGGCAGATTGAGTATATCATTGATGAGAGATTTACGCCGTTTGAAAGTCCTTTAAAGGGGCATTATATTTTCTTAATGATCATATGCTGTGTACTTTCATTACGGCGTTGAGAGAGAGCCGTTGAGGGTTAAGATCAGTGCATGCAGGGGTAGATCTTCGGCCGCCGGTCAACGGTCAATAGCTTACCTGCCCCCCGTCTTTGATCGATGCCGCCAAGCGTCGACCATTGACAAGTTGAACCATATGTTCACACGGATATAACGACTAATTAATGAGCTGCTTTCGATCTCTTTTTGAAGTAATTGTCTACACTTATTGACTTCTCTAGCACCTTGAAGATATCATTTTTTTTTCTTTCATACGTCTACACGTAGTATGTACGCACTCTTGTTCTTGGCTGTCAAACTCGATCGACGTCTCTGGATCGTATTATACACATGTATACAACCCACAGGCATAGAGCTTCAAATCCATCAATACTTCAGAACTAGCCATAACCATTAAAGCAGTACCCTTGATTAGCTTCCCATGGCCTCCTCCCTAAAAAGCATCTTCCTCTTCGCGTTCCTCCTCTCCGCCCTAGCCATCCTCACTCAACACAGCAGCCAATGCCGATGAAAGCTTTGCGGAAACCCCATCTCTGGATGAGCTCCGGCTCCGGCTCAAATCCGAGAAGCTGACCCACTTCCACTTCTACATGCACGATCTAGTCGTGGTGGCCGATCCTACTACTGTAAGAGTGGCTGAGGCGGCCATCTCAAACCAATCCACCACCCTCTTCGGCAACGTGTTCGTGATGGACGGCCCGCTGACAAAGGGCCCAAATCGGACTTCGGAACTCGTGGGGCGGGCTCAGGGGATCTACGCCTTCTCGTCGCAAGAGGAGACCAGCATTCTGATGGCCACGAATGTAGTCTTCACGGAAGGGAAGTACAACGGGAGCAGCGTTACGATATTAGGCCGGAACGCTGTGCTCAACAAGGAGAGGGAGTTGCCGATCGTCGGAGGAACCGGGGCTTTCCGGTTCGCTCGCGGCTATGCCCTGGTCCACACATTCAGTCTCGACGTTCCCACCCTCTCCATGGTGCTGGAGTATGACCTCTATGTTCTCCATTACTGACGTAACCCCTCCTGCTCCCAATAAGGATACAGAACGTGAGAATAAAGGCCATAGAAAAACATGCGATGATATGGCCACAATCCATTGGAATCTATATTGCACTGAATCCCATTTCTTTTCTTTGCTTTTTCTTTTTTATACTATTCTCTTGTAATTCAATTTTAAATTCATCATTAATTTGCTTTATACATTGTTTGAGTTCAACTGAGATATTATTGAAGTAATATATCACCATACCTTCTCTTGATTAAAGTTTTGAATTCCAACTCTATGGATGGATAAACAAATAAAAGCAGAATTCTAAATCCTATATATTTGTTCTTTTGAGAACTATATATTCCAAAATAGCTATTTTAATCTAAAATATTTAAATACGTAATATACTTAAGTATAAATTTTAACGGTTTGTTGATATCGTGTTTTAAAGTGTCAAGTGACATGACACATCAGTAGAATCTTCACAACGTTAATGAGATTTTGTTATGTTAGTAACTTATCACTGTATCGTTATACCACATCAAATAATAACGACTACGTCAACGTGACATTAAAATTATGACTAAAATATATTACGAAGCAAAATATATATACTTCCCCGGCTGATATTATTTATTCTCCGAAAACTTCGGGCATGGAGCCAAATATCCAACCAAGTATATCTCTTTCCCTCTATCTCATTCACGCATGGTGCATATACTCGAATCCCATTTATTACGTTCTTCGTTGTACCATTAGGAGTATTAGTTAATCAGGTGACATGACGACCGGCCCTAATTGGTATAATTAATCGCATAATATTCTTTGATAAAAATCAGTAATTACATATTGTTATTTGTAGCATCTATCTAGACTGAGCATCAGACGTTATTTCCTTCTTTCCAAGTACACTTGAATTCATCCAGTTGCAGCAGCCCATTGAAACGTGTTCTCATTTCAACAACAATTTGTCTAGGGCTAGCTAGCTTGGTTATACACATGAGCTAAAGCTTACATCCATTAAAAAATCCAAGTCGTCTTGCACAACGAATCAGGAAATTCACATCATGCAAACTAACAACTTGACCAGACCTTCAGCAAGCGTAGGCTCGGGCTCGAAAGCTGCATTAGTGCTGCTAAGCAGTGTTAGTTTGACTAAATATTGTTGTATTTAGATAAACATAGTTTGATAGAGTGATATCGTTATTAGCTTAATAATAATAAGACTGTAAGTTTGATTATCATCATAGAACTTCCTGTGTTCAGTTATTTTCCTATTCTCCTACGTATTTTTAAATTCATGAGTATCATATGTGATGGAAGAGAGTATGTGTGTATTTGCATGTGTCTATAGCCGCTAAATCCGAAAGTGGCTTAACGTGCTTCTGGGCCGGGTCCGACCCGAGCGGCTAATGGGTCAAGGTGGGGATGGATATGTCTCTTGATCCATATCGACCCACCTAACTCACTACGATCCAATCTGCTCTGTTTTTATTAAATATTGTATAATTATAACATTTTAAATTACCTTTATTTGACTCAATAAATTGTATGTTACTTCCTTTATTTTGTTAAAATTGTGTGAATTTTAATGTCATTGGTATTATGAATATACAAATTTAAATTATATATATATTTAATAATTCGGGTGAAGATGTGATAGGTCGGTCAAATCAACACCACACGGATCACGGCACAAGCAGACCCGTGTTGGTGTTGGACCATAATTCGAAGCGGATTGATATTCAAAGGGTGTTGCGTCGGTTCATTACCGTTCGTGATGAATTAATGTTCCATTCAGGGCAGCAGATGACTTCAGCTGACTTCAATATTCAAATGACAAGTTGAATACATATATATATATATATATATACAGGTTTCAGTTTACTTCAATGTTCACATGACAAGTTGAAATATATATATACGCAAACACAAAATTGATTAAGCTGTTTTGGATCTCTCTCAAGTTGATGTGCTACACTTTGGACCTTCTCTGGCACTATGCAACCATCACATTTTATACGTCCACCATCAGTATTATAAGCATTAATTTCAGTTTTCTGTCTCAAAAACTCGACTATACATTCTTAATTACACCCACCATGCAAATTATATGTATTTTACCTTGTACGCATGATCTGTGGATCGCATATATATGTATCCCATATGCATGTAGCTCCTATGAGCAAAATAATACGTCATATCGTGTATTCTACATCCATAAACATAGTAACGCTAATTAAGCTAGCGTGCCATGGCCTCCTCCCTAGCAAAGATCATTCTCTTCACATTCCTCTTCTCCGCCCTCGCCACCCACTTCGTGAATGCGGATGAAAGGTTTGCCGATACCTATCTGTGGATGAGCTCCGGCTCCGGCTCAAATCCGAGAAGCTGACCCACCTCCACTTCTACTGGCATGATATTCCAACCGGCGGTGCGGTCGTGGAGTACAATGTCTACGTACTCCATTACTAATAACATGAACCTTTCCTTAGAAGTAAAAATAAGGGGATATAGAGAATCATACAGTTAGAGTATCGAGGAGGACTCCTCTCGATTCGATGCCGGTGGCAAATTGTATGATTGTACTGAAACCCCTTTTCCCTTTGTTTTATTTGTTCCTGTGTTGTTTGTATTTCAATTAGATGAGGTATAATGCAAGCTGGTCAGGGCCATGACAAGTCAGTCAGTCGCTAGCTACTTTGTTTAAACTCAGCATGATCGTGGTCATTTATGACGGTGTTTGCCATTCCAGTGCCATTGCTCAAAACCCAATTAAAGTACGCACATCCTGTGAAGTTACTCATCATTCAATCGTGAAAATGGCATCAATATTAGTCAATTGAAATGATTTTATATCAAGTTCCCTTATATATAATCTTGAGTGCAAATATTATGAATTAAAAAATGAAAAAAAGAAAAATCATCTGCACTCTAGTGCGTGCATGGAAGATGCAGCGGACAGAGGGCTGGACTACAGGAGAAGATGATTTTCAGCCGCCGGCCCGTTGACCGCACGGTCAGCAGTCTATCTGCCATGTGTCCCCGATTGACGCCGCGCGTCCACATTGGGGTGCTGCAAAACTATCTTCGTCGACCTCAGCAGTCCCTTTCACAACTTGAAAAATGACCACCCGACATCGGTTACGTGCGTACAAACCCCAGGTCGGAATCATTACCAATCCGACATAATTGGATATCTCTTTTATATTAATGCCTAACCCAGCAACCCGAATTCCACACGTTTTTGTTCAATTAGAACGGCCTTTTAAAATATTTCGTTGTATTTGTCTAAATGGGACTGTTCACACTGGTGATTTTTTTATAAATTATAAAGTATGGATGGACTTGGTTTCAAAATTTGTGTATTTTAAATTGTAGGCGTTGTCTGTCGATCGCATATATATAACCCTAGGCATAGAGAGCTCTATCCATCGATAATTCATAAGCTGTATACCCATACAAACTGTACCCTAAGCTTGCAATGGCGGCCTCCTCCCTAGCAAAGATCATCCTCTCCACGTTCCTCTTTTCCGCCCTGGCCATCCATGGAGCGGATGCCGATGGGAGCCTCCCGGGGACCCCGTCTCTGGATGAGCTCCGGCTCCGGCTCAAGTCCGAGAAGCTGACCCACTTCCACTTCTACATGCACGATCTGGTCTTGGTGTCCGATCCGACCGCCGTAAAAGTGGCCGGGGTGGCCGCCTCAAACCGATCTACCACCACGTTCGGGGACATGTACGTGATGGACGACCCGCTGACGGCAGGCCCAAATCTGACCTCCGAACTCGTGGGGCGGGCTCAGGGGATTTACAGCTTCTCGTCCCAAGATGCAACCACCCTTCTGATGGCCATGAATATAGTTTTCACGGAAGGGAAGTACAATGGGAGCAGCATTACGATATTGGGCCGGAACGCTCTGGTCAACAAGGTGAGGGAGTTGCCGATAGTTGGAGGAACCGGAGCTTTCCGGTTCGCTCGTGGCTTCTTCCAAATCCGCACATCCAGTCTCGATTCTCCGACCCTCTCTGTGGTTCTCGAGGGTGATCTCTACGTGCTCCATTACTAACTCAGCCCTTCTTGTTCTTAGTAAGGATATGGAGGTTGAGAATAAAGGCCATACATATATAGAGAATCACGATCACAGTGAGAACTGAAATAAATCCTCTTGGATTCACATCGGTGGTGATCTTCGATTCACGTGATTGTATTAATCCCATGTCTCTTGCCTGTATTGTTTTCGGCATCTCTCTTGTATTTTAATTTCAAGTTCATATTTGTTGCCTTCAGCTGAGATATCATTGAAATGGTGCGTCGAACATACCTCCTCTTGAATAAAATTTAAAATTGGGAAGAATTGATTTTCAATTATTTTTTTCCCTGATTTTACACGTCAGCCCTGCCTCAAGCAATTGGTCCAAGGGGACAAATTGCACATCAAGATAAGGGAGGCCCTCTCCAGAAAGTACAGGGAATTGGTCCAAATTTGATGCCGCCGGTTGACTGTGGAAAAGTCAAGCTGACCTATCAAAATCAATTCTTATCCGAATTGCAGTAAAATATTTTGCTCTATAGGTCGGATTGCGTATGGTTTGAAGAAACCTCTGATGGCCAACTAGAATCCAAATGGTCACTGTTCCTCCTCATCAAAATCCCAATAGAACTAGAACTGTTCATGGAGTATAGCTATTTTTGGCTTCACCACATTCTTAGATGATAATGAACATGAATGAATCATGTTACTGCGCATGAATCGAGATTGTGCTTACACGAATCATAATGGATTCATCCCTTTTACTGTATATTTATGGAGCGAACCCATATATGATGCCAGGAGAAGTATCCTATACCGAACATAAATAAAGAAAATCAATATGACATCTCATCTTTGGATGAACAAAATTTATATATTAAATGATTCTACCTGTAATAGACAAACTCAGCTAAAACATGCATCAATAAAATTTTATTGAATTTTTAAATATTATATTATATCATTTAAAAATAGCCTTAATATGTATTTTCTAATATCAAGATTGGAGTGGGGTAATCGAGAAGGAGGTTAAACTTGCGGGGAACATTCCGAAAATATAATTTAGGGTTTGAATTCTGAAAAAGAAAAAAGGAACAGAAAAACCTTAAAAGTGAACTAAATTGTCCCAATTTTCTCTGGCTCGGGTTCCTCCTCTTGTCCAGACGAAGGCCCACGGCTAAAAGAATTCAAGATGGGCCACGAACAGTGGTGGGTTTCTTTTCTCCGTCGAAGCTCCCCCGCAGGATTTCAGTGGAGTTAAATTGCTTCTCAAATGGTCTTCAAGGATTACGTGACATTCTATCATCTGTTATTAATTGGACGCATACAACCGTAGGTATCCGTACTTTGTCTCGCAGGCATCCATCTGACAGTCTGTGTCACAGTAGAAATTTGATGTGGTCGCATGGCCGGCTAAGATTAACCTCACCTCATTTTTGGTGGAAAAAAGGGTTCCCTGATTGATCATGATTCTGAAAAGCTTATGTTGCCATAAACAATCTTGCAGGAGAATTGCAATAACTCCAAGCATCAGAAGCAGTGAATCTTAATCACGTTGTGCGCTGCAGAATCCACTTAATTACGCTGATGAAAACTATTCTAATTCAATTTTAAGATCTCCAGTTGGTATGTTATCACGAATTGCTACTTAATTTTGAAGAGTCAGTCTTCTCAGCAGTCACTTAATTTTAAGAGTCATTTGTGGGGGGGAAAAAATCTGAGGACTGTCATATTCAACGGAGAAAATTGATCAACATTTGTTCGTTAGTAATGCACGTGCATCGATCCAATTTTTGGCTAATCGGAACATTGTGATCCGGCATGTCCTTACATCGTATGTATATACGCACATACTAACCCTAGAGTGAGACCCCAATCTTAATTCCTGAACTAGGATCAGCTTTCAATTTTCTCACCTCCATTGTCGTAATTTTACATATTGATCATTATAGCTAGATTGAGAAAGTAAATCTAAAAAGTAAACTACGGTGACGACAGCAAATTTAAATGTATTTAATCATATGTATGCATACATCTGTTCATGGGAAGAAACCTATGGCGAAATTTTCCAAGTAAAGGTAAAAGAAAGGTGTTGCTTAACCCTAAATTTCATATTCAAAAGGAAGCAAGGGGAGAAAACTGACAAGGTAGAGCTAACTGAATTCCCCATGGAAGGAGAAGAACGCCAAAAGCAATTTATGCTCAGCCCTTGGTCTTCTCTGGTTACCCCTTGAATAGAGATGATTTAATCGAGCTGCTCTTGTTTTCATACTTGGTAATCCTATATTAATGAATGAATCGCTGCCAGTAATTGCACGAGATTTGCTTGAAAACTGTTGACTCGGCCATGTTTGTGCATGCACTAGAGTTCACCGTTAGATTCATAATCTGTCATCAACTTCTGAATATCATTCATGTTATGTTATGCAGAAGAACATGCATATGATCTGTTCGTTATATCCGCTACTAACGGAAGTAAGCTATAAGATTAAATTCGACTGGTTTAATGGAAACGGTTACAGCTAATTATATACATGGTATCTTCTATAATTGTGTGTGTGTGTTTCTCTTAATGCAGCACAAAGAACAGCACAGTGACACTGACATGACTTAAGCTCCTCGGATGTAAGTTGCCTTACAATGTAATTCCTTTACTTTTTCTTACAATGCATACTTAGCGCTTTTGTTTTTGTTTTTTTTTTGTTGACTATATATATAACACAAGGGAATATGTATCTATCTATGTCTTCATCCTTCGACCTCTTCTTCTTGTATGGATTATAGCTTGGTCAATCACAGCTTCAACTCCAAGTCTAGGTCCTCGAACGCATTAAAATTGCTTCCTGTAGATGAGGACGGACTTTCTAAGACCATGGGCATAGCATCTCTGCGAGGGTGCTTCCTCGGTGCCTGCCCACCTGGGCAACTTTGTTTCCTTCCTTCCAGTAATTTCATGGCGTTCTTTCCTTTATGATTCCGGATCCGTCCACCCCGTGTTGCCTGATCAGGGTCATACTGAGGATCATTCTCCAGCACAGAGGATGGGATGATTATCCTCAGCGGTCGTGGTGAAATTGCAGCCCTGCTCCGAATGGCATTTCGGGCCTTGGCAAAGAGCCTCCTTTCCTCCAGCCTTTCCTTCCGGTGAGCATTTTGGTGTCCCCCGAATGCATGAGGGGATGGGAATGGCCGCGAACAGTAAGGGCAGATGAAGGCGTTTGGTGGTGCAAGGGCTAGCCAATCTCTTCCAGCAACAGCCGGCACCAGAGCCTGGCCACCGGCTAAGGATCCAGCAGGGTTTGCTTTGGGTAGGACCATCTTAGCTAGGGTGGGGAAAGAGCTGGCAAGGAGAAGGGAGACGAAGGCTTAGTGCGTGATAGATGGTGAGATTGAAACCTCCACATATATGGCGAAGAAGGGAGCTAAAAGGAGGAGAACCGGGATTTGAAACAAAGAAAGAAAAAGAAGCATCAATTTTCCTCAATTACAACCATATACGTAAAATGATGATAAAAATTTTTAATATATACACACATACATATAATATATATTATTTTAGGATTAGAGGATCAGAATTGAAAAGAGAAAAAAAAGAAATAAAAAATATAATTATTTCTGTAATAGCAACTCCTTACTCCTACATGAGTATTAACTGCCCTCATTGAGGCTCCCTTCATTTAAGCTATTATATTTTACCTTTTTGGACACCTAATGACCTCTTTAATTGCATCTTTCGACAGCTTACGTATGCCATGCACAAATAACCCACGTGCCTAAATCCAGCCGTCTCCACTCTCCAGGCCCATTATATCTCATCTCATTGAGTCCCTCCTGACAGCTGCTAACGTGCCTGTTGCCGTTCTTAGAAAATGGGCTCTAGCCCATGTAGGTCACAGCTTCACCAACGAGCCGAGATCCGATTGACCCGATCCGAACCGACCCGTGACCAAACCCCACTAAAACCTGATCGCGTCCAATCTCTTCATTTCTTCAACCTCTCCTCTCCTCTCTGCTCCAGCCTGCTGCAGGTACAGTTCGTCTTCATCCCGCTCGGCTATGTTTCCTCTCTGGTCTACTTATCTTGTTTCTCAAGCTCTCTTAATGCTTCTGAGAGTGATTCTCGTCTTTCGATGTCTCAAAAATTTTCGGTCCTGCGTTCAATTCAAGCATATTAATGAAGTGCTCCGCGTGCCTTTGGTTTCCGGTACTGTGTATTTTGTGACTTCTATAATCTTCTTCATAGTGATGTACAACGAATTGTCTCGTAAATCTGGCTTGTATCTAATGTAGATGAATCTGTTCTGCCATCTTGTAGTGTACCGCTGGTTTTGTTGAATACCATGTTTGATTGTGCTTCGGTTTGTCTATACTTGTGAAGTATGCGCTTTGCTTGTCTGCAGTACTATTAGGGCAATTTCTGTCGAGCAGACGGAGGGCAAGTGCATGCTGTTTCAAAATTTTATTTTGTTGCTCTTCCTTGTGGTTTTAGTTGTTTGGTTCTTCGGCTGGGACTTATGTACTTATGTTATGGTGTCTTCCTTTGTCCTTTTTTACAGGGAATATGGAAAGATATGTCAATTTGATATCTTGATGGATAATTGCTACCGCCCATAGAGGAAATTTGGAAGCTGATATATAATTGTTTTTAGTTGAGTTTTTACGAGGATGCCAAGTTTCCTGTCAATCAATTCTGCATTTTTTTCTTCTTCACTGCCCCTCATCCCGTCATTCACCCACCAATTGCAGCCTCTTCTTCGAGTGAGACATCTTTTAAATGGCCACTTCTGCAAAGGTTTTTCTTCATGTAGATTGATTGCATTTGGTCTGCCAAGCTTCCATCGTCATTCCCATATTTCTGCCACAGCTACTCCAAATGAGGGGACTGTCTCAGTAATTAACTTTGAGGAACTCATGGAGAAGGACTGGTCCTTTCTCGAGATGGATAATGTAGGCTCCAACTCTGTGTGCAGTCAAAACATTGACCGCATACTATCTGCAGGCAAGGTTGAAGCTACCTCCAAAGTTTTGGTCTCATTCTGCTCTGAGGGGTTCATTGATAAGCTGGTTGAATCATCAGAATGCCAGCTTCTTCTCGTAGTCCATGACTCCCTCTTTGTGTTGGCTGGTATCAAGGAGAAATATGACAAGGTGAAGTGCTGGCAGGGTGAACTGATATATGTGCCAGAGAAGTGGTCCCCACTCAACGTTGTGTTCATTTACTTTTTGCCTGCTTTGCCATTTACCCTCGATCAGATTTTTGCAGCGCTAGCAAAAAGATGCCTTCCAGGTAACTATCTGCAGTAGCCATACTGATGCTTGATTGACTTTAGAATGCCAACTTGCTTCTCTCAGTGATCTTTGTTGATAAATTGTTTGGTAGTCTGGAAAGAAAAGGGATTATAGTTCCATGGCACTGTTATGCCTTGTTTCATGTGCTGCTGTTATTTTGTCATTCGGTTTACCAAGCTGGGTGCTAGTTTTTTTGGGCTGTCATGATGATTTTCAATTTGGATAACTAGTAGTTTCTTCTAAATATCATGCAATTTACTGGGTATCACTTCTAAGTTACAGCTTAGGAAGAGCTACACATTGTGAGGTCCTGAAAGAATTGCATGTGTTTGTCTGGTGTATGTGAAGGTGCAAGAGTGGTCATTAGTCATCCTGAAGGCAGGCAAGTCCTGGACCAGCAACGGCGTGAGTTCCCTGGAGCTGTTATCTCCGATTTGCCCGATAAAGCAACTCTGCTGTCAGTTGCAACCAAGCATTCCTTTACGGTGGCTGAATTCACCGACGATGATATGCTGTTTCTTGCAGTTCTTAAGTTCAAAGAAGCATAACGATGAGAAACCGGTAGCTGCTTCTAGCTCTATGTAAATGTGGAACTTTCAAATATTCTGAATGCGACCTTTAGGTATCCATGAATCCTGCTGCCTGTCTCTTTAGCCTCGGTTCTTTACAGTGCGGTAAAACAATTTTCATCGTTACTTCAAGTTTTCCTGTTCCATCAGAAACCACAAAATATTGCCATTGCATCAGTTCTGGCGTTTCCAGTTTTCATCCACCTTTTCTTCTTGTGATAAGTGTGAAAATTTATAATATTTTGGAAATGGCATCTGTTTGACAGCATCTGAACTCATCGTCTTGTCCATCAGCGGCCATCCCATTACTGAACAACGTATTCTGGATCGTTGTGTAGGATTTAATCCCACAATTGTATGTGAAAGATGTGTGAGAGGGGGGGTGGTGGGGGTGGTTGTTGTATATTTCAAGGTTTCTCAATTTTGTTTGCTATCATCCGAAATTATATTAATTTATATCTTCCCCCAAACTTCTGTGATTTAAAATTATTAAAATCACCGCAAGCTAACTTTGCAGGACTCTCTGCCTCTGCACCAATTCCTGATTATCTTAGGTGACCGTCATCTTCTTAACGCTTCCAGAGCACCCCGAATCCCTCGAGACCTGTCTATCTCTCCTCTTTCGGCTTCCTCAGCATTAGTCAATGGCCAAGTATGGCGAGGGGGTCGAGCGTTGTGTACTGGAGGAGCGGGATGATGGCACTAACGTCCACAACTGGCATTGGACCGAGACCGACTACCTCTAGTGGTCCCGCAGCCTCCCCTCCGACCTCACCAGTCATTGTTCAAGGACCATTTTTGGAATACTAAATCTTGTAATGGGCTCATAGTGGGAATTAGATAAGAACAGGGACTGGAAATAGTAGAAGAAAGGCTTGGTTGTAATTTTGGGTTACCTGGATGTCTCAGTACATAGCAAACTCCGTACTCTATGAGTTCATGCTGATGAATGAGAATTGCCTTCTTGTCCCAACTGCTCTTCCGAGTCTCTGTCCCTCCCCTTCTTCTCTTGATCTCATTCTCGTCCTCCTTTACGCTTCCCTTCTATTTCGGCACATGACATCACCCTCCTCGACGGCGAGTGCAACCCCTTCATTAAGACCGAGATGTTCGACAAGGTCGACGGCGAGGCTTCCGACAACATCAGGGAAGGGAAGATCATCCCTCACTACGAAATCAGTGTTTTCATCTCGTGGGAGGGAGAGGCCAGGGATTCCGGCAGCAAGTCGCTATTAAAGGTCGATGGTGCCGTCAAGTCTCCCTACATTTATGATGAGAACGCTAACGAGGACCCCAAGCTGATGGTCACTGTCAAGGAAGACGGACCGATCGGAAGGAGGCTGAAGGAAGCGTTGCTGAACAGAGGGAAGCCGGTCATTCTGGAGAAGGTTCGACTTTACTGGAGGGCATGGCTGAGGGAGGGAATTGCCAAGGACGTGTTGGAGGCAAGAAGGGTGTTTAAGAAAGTAAGAAAGTGACCAAGCAGGTATTTAAGACAATAAGCCTGACGGAAGCGTTTAGCTGCAGATCAAGGGATATGTATGAGATCCTGATGGATGAGAGCGGGTGGAAGGGTTTCACCCGAAGCAATGCCAGGATAAGATAAGAGGTGGACTGGGAGTTCAGTATATTCGATGGTTCCGTTACTGGGGACCAATGTGGAGTTGCAGGAGGGCAAGTTGATTGTGCAGAGATGGAGATTCGAAAGTTAGCCTGATGGCATTCACTCCACTGTAACTGGTGGCACATCAAGGATCAACGGGAAATTCTTTTAATATTTTCTGTTTAATTATCAATTAAATTCCCATGTTTTTTATTGTTGGTTTGCAGGTAAAGCTTGTTCTTGACGAGCCCGAGCCTGCTATACGATCGTTAAGCTCACTAACGCTGATGTTCCTGAGGAAGACAGCATAGTATTTTCCAAGTTCCTGCATTTTCTTGGAAAAATTTCTGTCAAATTGGTGGATGATGCTACATACACTCTATGTTATCGACAATATAGCATCCTTTTCGATGATATTTCCTCGAGATGAAATAGGGAGTATACCATAAAAAATGCTCACTCTGGTATTGTTTTTGGCGTTTGGCTTGGTGCAGGTATGGTAATGCTACTGTCATAGAAAACATGGAAAGAGGGTGGCGCAAGTTCATCTTCCACAAGGTATGAGCTGTTTTTGGATTTGGAATATGAGTTGAATTGGTGCTTTCCTGCTTTGGTGTAGAATTTTTTGTCCAGTTTGTATCTCTTCCGAGGAGAGATATACAAAAGGATTAATATAAGCATTTTTTTTAACCTGCTCTTTGTTTTCAGTTTTCAGTTTTCAGCCTGATGTGTAGGTCTGTTTATCTGATGATTTTCTGCGGACATTCTTGTCTCATATTATCGTGAGTGTGCAATTTTGCTGTGAGCTCGACATTTTGCCTGATTGGTTGTAAATGAAGAGTCATGGTTGAGCCGTTGCAGATTCAACCTTATGATACAATTACATTTCTGGATGGTCGCTGCTAATTAATCTTAGTGCTTGACAATTGACTCACTTGCAGGAGCGACGCGATGATATCATGTGCCGTGCAAATCAGTCTTTGAGTTAAATTCATTACAGGTGTTTTATAATGGTCAGTACATTGGTTGAGGTATCTTGCACGGACGTGTTCAATATCTGGGATTGTCCGGAGGGAGGCTTATGGTGTTAGATCATGTCAAGGCTTGAGGTGATGGATGAATCAGTCTGATTTGAATCATTTGGCTTTATAGTATCTATTAAAATTGAAGCAGCTTAAGCAGTTTGCAAGGAATGGGCAGTTGGAACGTTTCCCTTCTCTGATGAAGAGTGGACTCGATTGTAATGCTCTATTTCTCTCTTTCTCTCATCCTATTTGTTGCTCGGTAGCATCTGAAGCAGTGATATGATAAGGAAGGATGACCAAGCGTGGTTCAGCGTCTCTCAAGGGCATAGATGAGGCGAGGCTGATGGTTGAAGAAGTGGTGGAAATCATCCGAGAGGTCAACCAAAGTCAGTGTGTGACATAGCGACTTCTAGTTACTGACTCTCCCTCTTTTCTTGTCTAGGCATCCGAGGTGATTTGATTGGGACCGAATTTCCATCCATAGCTACAATTACGGGGGTCGTTTTCATGGGGTTTCTCCTTCCGCAGAGAGACCACTCGCAGTCATCCGGGGAAGCATACTTCCTCTCACATAGTCTCTGTAAGTAGCTTCTGGATTGCTGCTCTGTACATATGTAGTAGTAGTTCAACAAGACCTGCGAGTCAAGGGATGAGCTGAGACTGAGTTCGTGATTAGCTCGTGTGGACTTCACCTAGGACCATATTCACCACGAGGCAAAACCCGTCAGTCATCGGTCCCCGATTTGATATGAACTTTGCAGTGTGAATGAGGCGGAGGAGAATATGATTGCAATCTAGGATTGCGTCGGTGGAGGAGGCAAGGTTTGGGGGAGATGACATTGACAAGGATGACTCGGGACGGACTGGGGCCNTTGACAAGGATGACTCGGGACGGACTGGGGCCTATGAATGCTCCTCCACCCATAAGTCCTTTCTCTAACTAACAATATTTTTCCAGAGGAAGTGGAAACGTGCCTACATTGGAATGACATGATCCAAAGTCACATGATTTTACGGTATAGTTTGAAGTGGAAAAATCAGATGATAAAACTATGTTGGCCCAAAGTCTGTCCTTTGGGGGAGTTGACTCCAAGTCGTACGGTATATGACTGGACTTCGATTCAACGTCCATAGTATCCCAAAATCCCCTCACATCTGGCGGTGATCTTTGTATTATATTATATTATATAATAATAACAATAATAATACGGCCAAAAGAGAAAAAGAGTGAATTGCTCGGCCTCTCCGCTCCGCCGCCGATATGACTGTTACTTCGCCGGACAGGCCACTTAACCCCACAGTGTATTATCGGTGTAAAGTAGTTGAGGAAATGTCAAAATAAGAATGTAAATGTAAAGAAAATTTTAAAATTTAAAAATTTATCAAAACTTGTATTTTTGTTCTAAAATTTTGAAATATTTACATTTAATTAAAAAAATTTAAACCTATTATAACAATAAGTTTGTTTCATCAGTCACCGTTAATTAATGTTCATGTGCTGTGCCACATCACTAATTTGGTAATTCATAGTTATGTCATGTCGATAAAATTTTGCTAGAGCAACTTGCTACGCAAGCAACTTAGTTACACTAAGAACATGTTACCTCAATAGAAATTTTGTTAGGTGAGTAATTTAATTACACATAATTATGTTACATTAATGGATAACTATTATATTAATATTATATTATATATATTAACAATATTTAACATAGAAGACCTAGCATTGTAACAGTTACGAACTTTTAAAATTTAACATAGATGCATAATATGAATGAAGCATAATAAAAATATAAATAGAGAGCTAAACTGATTAGAATTATTCATCCACAAAAATTTGGAAATTTTTACTTGTGGAAGAACAATTAACAATTGACATTGTGAGCAACGCCGCCCAGAGCCGGCTTTCAAGTTTTAGCCCCGTTCCTACAATTCCATCCACGAGGATGTATCAGTGGCAGTCCCGACATCATGTGCACAGCTTATGGTCAACGACGACGATGCCGTCAAACCCAACCGGGAAACATTTTCCCACGCGAAAAGCGACCAGATTCCTCTCGTCCGCTCGAACACAGCGGACAAAGATCGGATTCGAACTCTCTCTCGCTTACCAACTTAGATTACAGAGTACAGAATAAGATCTTATCGCGGTATACCTGGTGCTTTTTATTATAATCGATCTCCTAACTGCTGATTTTGAATCTCATAAGAGATTACTCTCTGCATCTAATTTTCTCTCTCCAATCTCATTACGTTCTTAACTGTTGCCTGTCATTCTTCTCCCATCCTCGTCCCTACCCATACGTTTCAGAGAACTAGATCCGGTTAGCAGGCAAGGATAGGAGGGGAGGAGAGTAGAGAAGACCCTCCATGGCCGATCCGACCAAGCACCCCCTTCATGGCGGCGGAGGCTCTGTTCTTTCTGAGCTTAAGACCCTCCTCAGAGCCCCACGCAGGACCGCCACTTTCGCCTACGGCTTCGTATTCACCTTCGTCGCCCTCACCGTCTTCCTCCTCTTCTACCCTGCACCCAGTTCCTCCTCCCCTTGGCTCTCCAACATCTTCACCTCCACCTCCACAGCAGACCCCTACAGATCGCAGTTCTCCTCCTCCTCCTCCTCCCCGCCGCAGCCGATTGCTCCAAACTTCTTCCCTCCTCCTCCCTCACGAAACTCCGTGCCTAGACCACAGAACGCCGCCGGTACTCCCCCGCTCACTGTGAAGGACCACGCCAAGGTCCCTGATCTGGCCCCAGTTCTCACGACAAATGAGACTTCTGATTCAAAGAACTCCACCCAAATCTTGGGAAGTGGAAGTAAACCACAAGCAGCATATGAAACTCTCGCGAATCAGACAAGGAACTCCCCAGGTCCTTATTGTCAGGGCCCTCCTGCAAAGAATGACGCTGTGAAAAAGGCTGTTAACGGCGTCCCTGCCGACAAGGGGATTGCGTCAAATAATACTGGTTGGCTGTTGAAGAAACAGAGCAATAACAATAAGACCGCCACTGCTCCTGTCCCTGTTACAGGAGCGTCGCACGGGAATGGAAATGATCCTATGGAGTCGTTGAAGAAGTGCGACTTCTTCGACGGACAGTGGGTGAAAGATGATGCCTACCCGCTATACGAGACCGGGTCCTGTTCCCTGATCGACGAGCAATTCAACTGTGTACTCAACGGGAGGCCTGATACCGACTACCATAAGCTCAGGTGGAAGCCCAGGGGCTGTGATCTTCCAAGGTGCAACCTTTATATCCGTTTTTTTTTTTTTTAATTTTATTCCCTCTCCTCTTCATTGACTCTTGNGTTTTTTTTTATAAAAATTTTATTCCCTCTCCTCTTCATTGACTCTTGAGTCTATCGGGTCGTCATGATCAAAGATGCTGCGTAGCTGGTGATTTCGGTCTAGTTTCGGATAGAGGTTATGTTAATATAAAGAATTTCGCGATTAATGATCAGATTGAATGGGAGTCATATGCTTGAAATGTTAAGAGGGAAGCGGCTTGTTTTCGTTGGGGATTCACTGAATCGGAATATGTGGGAGTCGCTTGTCTGCACACTGAGAAGCTCAGCGAAGGATCGGAGTAAGGTCTATGAAGCCAGTGGAAGGCTGCACTTCCGCGGCGAAGCTTCCTACTCTTTCATATTCAAGGTGAGGTCCCCTTATCCTATCCTTCAGAATCAACGGTCAAAACTCCATTGTTTTCCGCATTATTTTTCACTAGTGCTGACCTGCTCTTTTCGGGGACTGATAGGACTATAATTGCACGGTCGAGCTCTTCGTTTCGCCATTCTTGGTCCAGGAATGGGAGACGGTGGATAAAAACGGGACAAAGAAGGAAACTCTCAGGCTAGATCTAGTCGGGCAGTTGAGCGATCAATACAAAGGCGCCGATATCATTGTCTTCAACACCGGGCATTGGTGGACTCATGATAAAACTTCCAAGGGGTATGTTTTAGAGTTCGAATACAACGGCCTTTCAGAAAACCGCTTTGGAATTACCAATTTCCAAGTTTTTACATGTGTCCAGTCAACGAAAATTGAAAGTTCCATGTCTTGTAATATTGCAGGAAAGATTACTACCAGGAGGGTAGCCATGTATACGGTGAGCTGAACGTTCTTGAAGCATTTCGGAGAGCTCTAACGACGTGGGCGAGATGGGTTGATGCCAACGTCGATCCGATGAAGTCTCTCGTGTTCTTCCGAGGGTATTCTGCCTCCCACTTCAGGTAAGTAGGAAACAAATACACGGTTCCTCTGATGCATTGCCTCTTCATTTTGTTTGAGATCATTATCGGGACAGATCCCTCGTTACAAGAACTTATCTTCGTTGCTACAGACTCTATCTTATACTGCTTGGTTTTTTTGCCTCAGCGGTGGGCAATGGAACTCGGGAGGCCAATGTGACGGCGAGACCCAACCCATCAAGAACGACACTTACCTGCCAGAATACCCTCCGAAGATGGCTGTCTTGGAGTCGGTGTTGAAAGGGATGAAGACCCACGTAACCTACCTGAACATCACGAGGATGACTGATTACCGGAAGGATGGCCACCCTTCGATATACCGGACGCAGAACCTGACCGATGCGGAGAGGAGATCTCCACTGAGTTTCCAGGACTGCAGCCACTGGTGCCTCCCGGGAGTGCCCGACTCATGGAACGAGATCCTTTACGGTGAGCTCTTGGTAAAGCTGAACCAAAGAGGGCAATGGCAGCAGCAACAGCAAGAGAGACCTCTGTAGTCCCACCGTGTACGTACATTACATAGAGATGATAATAGTACTCATTCAACAAAAAAAAACTAAAAAAGGATAGACGACAGTGAAGATTTTGCATTTTCCCCTTCCTTTCAAGGATATCTGAGCCAACAGAAGCATTAACTTGCATCGAACCATGAAAAAGGATTCCGTGAAATGGTATTATCGTCGGGATTTCTGGGATTTTCTCAATGCACTACCGTCCCACAAGATCTTCTTCTTTTCCACACATTCCAACCCTCTTATCTCCATTCAGCGCGGAGACTTTGGCGGTCAACAGTAACGTCGAAGAAAGCGTACGGATGAGAGGAAGAGCAGGTGAGATGTGATGCTTAACCGTCGTGTCTTGCAGAAGAAATTAATGTCAGAAGAAGAGAAGATTGAAGAGAGATCGTTCTAATTACTTTGTGGACTGTCTCTCTTTATGTTGGATTTGTTGTAGAATTTTCTACTGATGGA
>CXYZ01007879.1:0-51764 GCA_900006705.1 Sonneratia caseolaris
CTATCGCATTGTCGTGCCCGATAACCCCAGTTGAGAACAATGCTGGACTATCCTCTGATGCATTGACCCTCACCTGAATATACACATAACATGGGTATTATTAGGCAGAGTGACAGGGTGCGAAGAATATTGTAGTATCTCCATGATAAGTATTCGAATCGTCCCATACTTCCAACTGGGCAACATTCGCCATTGCAAGAGCCAGTCGAAGGGTGTAGGTCCCGCTCGATTTCACATCTTCGAGTTGGAATTTTATCTGCCAACTTGTCCCTTTGTATGTGCTCTCATCGACTTTCCTGCATTTCAATACAATGCAGAAGGAAAGTCCATAATTTTTTTGTTAAAATGCCACAGTGAATGTTGCAAGGAAAGAATGAAATCTTACTTACCTATTCACTTGAGCATAGAACCAATCTCTGGTGTAGTCACTGGCGCCGATAGTGTAAACCAAATCATTGTCGGGATACAGTTCTGCATATCTCTCCCACAATCCGTACTGCCTGAACCTGTTGATACACAGAAAGTTACAGTACAATAAGTGAATCGGACGTTCTTGGAGTTGATGGTAGTCAGTACTTTTCAGTATCACAACCACGAGATTCTTTGCTGGGGGTGGGAAGGTGTTCGAATTACTTGTCAGGATGATTGACATATAGTTTGTTGATGTACTTAGGATCGGGATCTGGAACATAGAATTCAGCCGCAGATCGATCAGGGATACCGATCTCCCACAGTGTAGGCCCATCTCGTATCGGTTCATACAATATATCACCCACATCAACTTGGCAACCTGAAATTAGAGTTCCGGATCTCCGGATCATTATTTATATCATCATTCAGAGACGCTGGCACATCAAAGATTTCTGGATTTATCATCTGGATCTGCTTAGATCATATTTGGGATCACAATTTATTGTACTGAAATATCAAAGAGAAGGAGATGGAGATTGTGACCTGAAGTGATGCTTATAACGGAATCGTACTTGTAGTCCCCAATATAGCCGGGAACCCAGGCGTTGAGATTAAAGTCCCCTGTGCGGACATTACTGATGCAGAAGTAGCCCCCGGAATCTGCTTCAGTCCAGAACTGATAGCCCTATGTACAAAGGTATTGCTGATATTCATTCCATAATCTGATATGTATCGCATGAAGACTCAAAACTCGAGAATGAGTCCAAAGGGCTCACCTTGCATTCCGTCTGCCATGATCCTATATCTCCCGGGGGAGCCAAGCCAACGTACGCACCTTTTGCAGGAACTAATTGCTCGCTCACGATCCTAACACATACAATGGCGTCTTAGAAGCGCCTAACTATAATTTTTTTCCAAGGTCTTAAGGGACATCTGGAGTTCTTGACGGAGGAGAATGAACAACTGTACCTGTCCCTGACCAGCAGTCGGCCGCTTATGAACCCTCTCGCATCCATTGACTGGAAGTCCTCTGAGGCAGGGAAGTTGTATGGCCAGTTCTGCACCTCAGCAGCCATCTGCAACTATCAGGTTCGTAAGAACAAATACTTCACTTGATCTAAGCCGAAAATTTGGAAGAGAAATTAAGAAATGGTAATGTTAACTAAGGGGCAAGGAGAAGGGACCTGTTGTTTGGCATCTTCCCATAGCTTAAGTGGGCCATCCCCACTAGGAAGACAATTGAGGTAAAAGAAGACGGGACCAAGCACTTTCTTCCACGGCTCATCTGGTCTCAGCTTCATCACCAAGTCGTCTCCTCCGTAGTGTGCACTCAGAAACATCTGAAGATTATTAGGTTCCAATTCCATGGCACCACAATTTCTTAGCTAAAGATGAAATTAATTTGCATTTGTTTCGTTAGTAGTTTTGATTACTCACTGCAAGTGTTATGGGGCCGACGTGGGACGTGAGATTCTGTTTTAGAAGCCCGCCAGAGCGGAACTCGTTGCTTGGCGTGATCTGCCAGAACCCTACCGGCGGGTCAGTGCATATCCACCCATGGAGTTGGAGATCCTTGTTCTCGCATGAGTACTGGTACTTGTCATCCACCTGTGAGCTGGATCGCTCAAAACCCGAAATTTACTTCATATAGCTGTGAAGAGATCGGATTTCTCTTTATTAAGCTCTACCTCGTCTTTGAACTCTGGCTCAACTGGATTCACGAGCAGGACTGCTTCTGGAAACGCCAGCGCTTCTCCCCGACCAGGCAACCGGTCATCTGGCAGTGGCATGCTCCTTTGCCTGTTGTCTGCTACTGCCATATAATGAAATCTACTAGCCAGAACAAGCAGCATTGGCTTCAGTAAACACCAGAATTGTGGAACTTTCCATACTTTATCATGCAAATATCATAGCAATCTGCATAAAAGTCTCTTCAAGTTTCTCGTGTTTCATGATGTCAAAATTAATTGCTTCAATGGCGATAGTCCAGGATTGAGCTAATTAACACATTCTTTTTTTTTTCTGGATTACTATTATTAAACTGTTTTTGGTGCGTAAACATGTAGATACTTGTCTTTCTTGAGCTTGAATACGATCCTCGTCTGTGGGAGGTTGAAAGGGGGCCATTCCTTCAGGTGTTCGTAGATCCCATATGAGTAGAAGCCCGAGCAGTTACGCAGCATTACGAACCTGCAACACGACTCAAACAAAAACACAAGGTAGAGCAAAGTTCTACCCACTTATCAGTCCGGGAAAAACAGAAACTGATGATTAGACCTCCTGGTCGGATCAAAATGTGGGTAGATTCCAAGTAATGCAGGAGGTACTGACGGAATTTATTATACAATTAACGCAACCGTTTCTTCTCCTTCACGTATACGTACCTGATATCTATGTTTAGCGGAACCATGTTTCCTTCTTGAGATCTATTATACATTCTTGTGAATGATATCTCTGCTTGTTCATCATTTTCCACTATTATGTTAAAGCTTGTCCCTATAATCCTGTCCAAGCCGCAGATGCAAATAAGATGCATATGGGACGAGGGAAAGGAAGGTTGTTCGTGCAATACAATTAACAATCCTTTCAACCATTTCACAAGATGTACACATGCTGTCAAGTTCCTTCCAGCGATATTCCTGCAGGATCTACGCAAGCCTTGAACAGTGTAATTGTAGTGGAGTGCAGAGCTTAATTACCGGTCATCAAATCCAGTTGTTCCCGTACTTCCAGCTAAGCTCCATACAAGATCCCAGTACCTGCAAATCAATCGCTGCTCCAAATAAATTAAATCGATCAAGTCTAAATGCATGCATAAATGTTACAGACTCAAAAGTTTTCGTTAAAATCACACTTTTTTTACAAGTTAAGATTTGCTGTCAGTGTCTATCGTATATCGATCTATGGATTGTTCATGGTATTTCTGACAGATGAGCTCGAGTTTGCCATCGAGCAAGCTCAAATGGGTGACACTTGAATGGCCATCTGATAATGTGGAAAGTGGATCAACTGACTCAGTCCGGTATACAGAGATGGAAAACTTTAACTAAAACCATGCCGTTCTCCTTTGCATTTGGCAGGAATAAGTAAGCAGAATTACCCTCGGTTGCCTTCTTCGTTGTGAGTCTCGAGCAGATTGCTGATGCCATTATATCGGACCTCGCTGACCGTTCCTTGAGGTTTTGACACTGTGACTTGAAGGATGCCGTTGTCCATGACCACCTTGTCCAAAGTTCATGCAGTTAACAGGTGAGATCACGAGCTTTCACTACTGTCATACGATGCACCCTTTCTTTAAATTTACATCCAAACTAGCAAGTTCGAGGAGAAACATTGATGCTGTAACATGATGTTCACGAATTTTCAAAACTTAACGGCACCAACATACCAAAGAAGAAAAGCCTTACATGTTTATCACGAACATGCAATCGAACCCTGTTGGAAGACTCTTCCCAGAGGCTGATATTCCGATTGCCGCTTCCTTTTGCACCGCCTTCCATATTAGCATGCAGAAGGCCTTGTGATTCCATTGAGCTGCCAAACTCATGTGAATTCTAATTAAGCCAACACTGAAGTACTCTCCTTAATATTTTGTGTGCCAATTATGCTATATATATATGTGTGTGTGTGTGTGTGTGTGTGTGTATGTGCGTGTACATACAGATACACAAACGTATAGCTTAATCAGATATATTGCTTGAAGTGAAAAAGAAGCAAACGATCTTCTTTTGTTTTTTTTAAAATTTTATTTTCCCTTCCCCTTTTTGAGATCATCCTTTGAAGTTTTTCTTCACTCAGCGACAAGACGTACCCAACTGTCAGGTGACTTGAACACAGCCTTGCAAGAACAGCTATCTTTTCATGGGCGCAAACTGTCTCTTCCCCTTTCGGGTTTCCTTTCCTTGTCTTTTGGACCTAATCGCACTCAGAATACGTGGGGGACAAAGCGCATGATCAACACGACATACAATTAATTGTATCGGAAAAATCTTTGATCGGTTTTCATTCGTAAAGGGAGAAAATATATATTCCTTTGCAAATTGTCAATAGATTCGATTCTTTTACCGCTGCCACTTCCCGTTACACGTAGCACATCAGGTACATGGCAAGCAGAAGGGACCAAGAATGGGCATAGGACCGGTATTGCTCATCGGCAATTCGGCATGCATGAATAATTAGCAGACAAGGGCGATGGCTTGAGTAATTTAGAGGCGAAAACTTTGGAGTTAAGAGTCGACATTCGTGTAGAGGCATCTATAAGAATAAAAGAAAAATTACTAAAATTAATATACGAAGAAATCATAGTAGTTATTCTCAAGGCTCTAGATGATAGAATTATGGTCCGGATTGTTGAGCCGTGTAACTAACTGCAGATCATCTCCCAACGCAAATTGCGATCTGGTCGAGCCATGTTGAGGTCACACCACATGGGCTCGACCTAACTTAAATCTAGAAACGTACTGTAGAAATGCGGTCGTGTTTGCCGGAGTCAGATGTTATGGCTTCTGATCCAAGGTTCATCTGATGCCGGATTGAATCCGAGTTCAACATGTGAAACATCAGTACTCCACAATTTTCACCGTAAAATCCTACTGGCCGTTTCCCATGAGGTTCGAGAAGCGAGAGACTTAAGGTCGAACAGCTGGGTTGAGTGGAGCACAGGCGGCAATAATAAGCTAAAACTTTATGCATGTTTTATGGTTCACTGAGTCAACTGAATAACACGATCGTGCATGCATCATCTCTGAACTAATGGAAAGTGATGAACACAATAGAGTACGAGTATCCAGCTGCTTACTATCTGCCCGGAGAAACCAAAGGAAATTAAAGAAGAGAGCTTGAAGAAGATCGAATGGAGGCCGACAAGGAAACCCCGAGAAAAGCTTGCCAGGATTCCAATATATCGATACATCAATAGTCTGATTTTCTCCAAATGGGCACCAGAGTACATGTAACTAACTCAGTGAGTGAATCCGAAAGGGCTCACAGGTGCTAACAGAACGCGATGACACCCTTGTGCTCTCTATATCTCATGGTGTGGTGTTAAATTTAAGAGTGATGTACTCGACCCAATAAGACTATACTCAAGAGAGAAGAACGTGCGGTGATAACTATGATTAAACACGATGTAGCTCAAAAACGAGCTAAACGGAAATCGGATTAGGGCTCTCTTGATGGAGTACTCAGGGAGGATGAAGGGGGGCCTTCGAGCCTGATATAGTCGTACATAATTCCCTGGAAGGGGCTGAGGCTTCTCGGCTGTGTCAAGAAGATGATATTGTCCCCGTCGACTAGCCTCGCGCCGTCTATTCCCACACTGAACAGCCAATACAGCCCGTGAATCCCATGCCTTGCAATGGAATTGTCCCTCCCGATCAGCCCACTTGAAAAGATCGGATTGCCCTTGGGATTGTTCACCCTCACCTTTGTTTTTTTCAAGCCCGCAGAGGAAAACGTCAGAATAGGACATAAAGTAAAAACAACAAAGACCATCACCTCAGCATACTAGATAGCACATTATCAAGGAAAATAGTTCGTCTCTGTGGCCATCGATGCCTGGGTACCTGTAATTCCGAAAGTGTTGCCGATGCTAGCGCTACTTGGAGTGTATAGATGTCTGTGGCCTTTGGGCAGAAGTGTTTGAATCGGATCTGCCAGGTTGTGCCACGATATTTATCATCCTTCTTTCTGTATCAGATAATGAGATGGAATCACAATTTTTCGATATAAATAATCAAATATTACAAATTTTCGGTTCATGGCAGGTGTTCAGATCACTCACCTGGTAACTTGGGCAAAGAACCAATCCTTCCTGTAGTCGCTGACGCCGACGGTGTAGACTAAATCGGAATCGGGATATAACTCCGCGTATCTTTCCCACAATCCGTATTGTCTGAACCTGTCAAATACACGGAAGTTCTTATAGCTAATCCCTCGGATGTTCGTCATGTTTTTTACTGGATCATACCTGTCGGGATGATCTACGTAGAGCCTGTTGATGTACTTCGGATTAGGGTCAGGAACATAAAACTCGGCTGCTGACCGATCGGGAACTCCGATCTCCCACAGCGTGGGCCCATTTCTTGGAGGCTCGAAGACCAGATCACCCATGTCGATATCACATCCTAAATATATATGTACAGAAACAACGCTCAGAAAAACACACCACATCAGATGTTAGTGACGACAAATTAATGAAACGGAGAAAGTTCAAAATTCTAGGGGATGTCTGGTACACGCAGAGAGCTTGTTACCCGGTGTAATCGGAATTACGACATCGTATTTGTAGTCCCCGACGAATCCAGGCACCCACCCGTAGAGATTATGTTCTCCATCACGAATATTTTCGATCGAGAAGAAGCCTTCTTCATCTGCTCTACTCCAGAACTGATAGCCCTGAGAAAGGGGCGGCAACCAAGACAAAAATGGTCGGTGTTTAAACTTCAAAGATTATTGTCCGGCTTATTATTTTCCATGTGATTCAGAAGTGCATGCAATAAACAATGGTTAGTCCTCGGTAGAAGTCGTAACCTTGCATTCCCTCTGCCAGGACCCGACATCCCCCGGTGGAGCCAATCCGACATAGGCACCCTTCGCGGGTATGTAACCGTCATCGATGTACCTGCAATGTCGACACATATCGTGTTACACGATGTGACTTCGAGTTCTGATGACGAGCACCGGACGGACGGATGGACGATGGAAATAAAATTACTATTTGAAAAAAAAAATAACGAACACAGAAAATAAGATGGTTGAAGAATGAGGATTCGGAGTGAGGAAGGGCTTACGGGTCTCGAACCAGTAGTCTGCCGCTGACGTTACCCCTTCGATCCGATGCCGGAAAATCCTCGGAAGCGACGAAACTGTAGGGCCAGCTCCGGGCTTCAAACAGTGCCTAATTTATGTACATTTTCCCCAGTAGTATTTCACTGATTCTTACAAATATTTTTGTGCACTGATCAATTAAAAATGAATACGGTGTATTTCTTTTTTATTTTTATAATTTTTGAATAATTGACCTGGAATTTGGCATCCTCCCAAAGAAGAGGAGCAGCAGGGTCGTCATCACCGTTGAAGGCAGAATTGCAGTAGACAAAGACTGGCCCGAACACTTTCTTCCATCCCTCCCCCGCTTCGAATCTCGGAACCAGATCCTCTCCCGTATAATGCGCACTCACGAACACCTAGCAACATGTAAAATCCCCGATTCAGATATGGGAGAAAGGAAAAAGAATTTGTGAACTTAATCCCGTGGTGGTGGTGCTGTAATCAATGCGGCATCGATGTAAAGTGAGAGTGACGACTCACTGCCAAGGTCGTCGGGCCCACATGAGAAGTCAGGTTCTGTTTGACGGGCCCACCGGTCCTGAACTCGTTGCTCGGGGTGATCAGCCAGAATCCGACCGGCGAGTCGTCGGTGCAGACCCATCCATGGACCTGACTGTCCTTGTTGTCGCACGAATACTGATACTTGTCATCCACCTGGAGCCATTCGCACCGACCCCGAGTTATTTTATATACGTAGTGGGGTAGGAAAAAAAACCGAGTCAGGTGAACGGTCTTGTTCGGTTCGCAACAGTTTTTCAGGCCAAATCGAGATAGGAAACTTCTGTTGTTAGCTAGCAGGCTTATTCATAGCACTGGGAATCAGGACTCGTTTTATCATCGCATCCACGATTTATCAGCGTTACTTGGGTGGGCAATCAGACGGTACCTCTCCTCGAAGTGAGGGCTCAATCGGGTTGATGAGGAGGACGGCTTCCGGGTACGCAAGCTGCTGGCCTCTCGGGGGAGACCGGTCGTCCGGTAAGGGCATGTGCCTCTGCCTGTTGTCTGCAATTGCCATGTAATGGAACCTATTCCATCGCCAAAAACGAAACACACATCCTGAGAATCATCGAAAATGAAACCAGATTTAAGGACAGGAAAATTAAAATAAAGGAAAACAAAAGTCAAGGTACTACTTGTCTTTCCGAAGCTTGAAAGCAATCCTGGTCTCGCCGAGGCTGAACGCTGGCCAGTCCTTCAAGTGCTCGTAGATGGCATACGAGTAGAAGCCCGGAGAGCCTCTGACCATTACAAACCTAATTCAAATCCAACATAATGTTCAAGAAAATCAAGAATGAATTAGCCAGAAATTATTGGTAAAATATAATTCTAATTATGATGTCATGCTGGGTACGTGTAAAAAAAAATCCTACCGTACGTCATTAATTTATTCGGTTTGCATTTCTAGGAATTGTTGTGTGTATTTATTACATTTAATGAATTGAAAATGGTTTCAAGGCTGCTTGGTCTACTGAAACTCTCAAATGCATTCCCCTTATCCTTCTAGTCGATCTCACACACAGNAAGGCTGCTTGCTCTACTGAAACTCTCAAATGCACTCCCCTTATCCTTCTAGTCGATCTCACACACAGACACGCAAATTTCTCTCGATTGTTTTACGTTTTGTTCCAACATAACGTAAAGGCATTGGGAGAACCTCTTGTCTATGTTGAGAGGGACCGCCTTGCCTTCTTGAGTGCTGTCCCAAGTTCTTGTGAATGATATCTCTACCTGGTCTTCATTTTCCTTGATAACTTGAAAGCTCGTTCCCTTAATCCTGCAAATTGGATTCATTTTCGAGAAATAGAAAGGCTGATTAACTTCGTGACAATCGATCCAATGATTCTGTTCATCAGCAAGCAGCTGATCGCTGCTTCAGTTGAGTCGGTATTTTTTCCATCTAAGGGAAAGTTAATGGCCAAACATACACATCGAAGATCCCTGTGGAACTTGGCTGCGCGTTCCATACGAGGTCCCAGTACCTGCACAATTCCAGAAGTTCGTAAAGAAGATCTGTGTATACGGGGCTTCGCTTAGGTAGCTGGTAACAGTTGCCGAATAAGGTATCTCTGGTGACCGGAATGCCACCCATCAATCTATGAGACAAGGGTTTTAAATTAGAGAGAACGGATTGAATTTTTTCACCCTCTATTGGACTCCTCGTTGAGAACTTCGAGCAAGTTATCGATGCCGTTGTAGCTGATGCCGGTGACGATGCCTTCTGGATTCGATAGGGTCACTTGAACTAACCCATTATCCATCACCACCTTCACGGGCAATCAAATCAATCTCCTCAAAATTAATCAGAGCAAAGCAACGATAAATTAAACCGGAAAACGGAACAGCATATCTCCCGCTCCAAGAACTCTCGGAGAGCGATTGAGACAAGGGGTCCAGTACGTGATCCCCGATGAGCCAACCCACCGGACTCTCTCGGGTCCAGCAGCCGGCAGGCATTGACCGGTGAAGGTAGAGAGGAAGACGTACGTGATGGCCTTCAATAATGCGGAGTCGAACCCCGATCGGTGACATATTTCTTTCCCTTCGCTCGCTGCTGCTCCCTCCGAAATGGGATTCGGTACAGACCTCTATTTATTCATCTGCAAATGGACATCGACGAGGTTGGATTTGTTCTTCTGTCTCCTCGAATATTTATAAAAAAAAAATCTGTGCCCGTCATTTTCTTACGATTGGACCGCCGCATAAAAATGATTTGCACATACTCATCATCTACCTTTCTTGAACTGGAGACAAAGCATAGCCCTCTTTCATCCATAAACTCTCTTTAGTGCTCAGTCTTTTTCGTAAGAGTCACCAACTTTTGTTTATTCAGATTTAAGTGTGGTTGATTCATTAAAAAAATTAATGAAAAATACTTTTAAATTACGGATATTTTTCATTCATATAGTTCAATCTTGAATACCATCTAATAGAGAGTACGGACATTATTAAATCGCGTCCTCTAGCTCATCATAGACCTTTAAAACTCTTATCTTAAATCATCTCTTTACCTGGTCGCCACCGGCTTCTGTGGGTGGGGTATGCACTATAGATAAATGGCTTGCAAGTGCCGTCAAGCCCAAAAGCAATAAAGCACGAAGTTCAGGGGTTGTTTGCTTGGTTCATCGAAAAGGTACCCTGGGAACGGAAGAACTCTAGGGATGATGATGCGGCGTTGCGGGTCCGTGTATCTGGCACGGAGTGATCAATTCGGACCCGACTCCTTTGCCCGAATGAAATCGACCCCGCACCTTACGGCCCACTCTAAGGAGGGCAAAACGTGTGCCTGTTAACTGCCTCATAGTCTTGTTTTCTAGTATATATTAGAAAGCTTTTCAGATGAATGAAGCCCTTCCGGAGAGCGACTTCCTCGAGCTCGCCACCCATCGACGAATAGTAATGGGCCGGGCCGGTCCGGTCCGGCTGGAGCGGGTCTTTGAAGACACTCCCGCCAATTTCATGCCATTTGTAATTTCTTCGGACGAGGATGTCTATTAAAGCTGTCCAGGCCTGTCGAAATAAAAAGCCCCATAACCGCCGCCCAGCTCCCGGTCATCCGCCACGGAAGGAACACACGAACTCCGGCCTTCCTCAGCCGACAGTTCGCGGCGGGGCTATGGCTTGCTCGGTCCAAGTTGCCGTCTTCGTGAAACCGAAGCTCCAATCTCGCTCTTCCCCTTCCTCGACAAATCCCCTCGATAGGTCTGCCCCGCTCTTCTTCCACTCACGCCTGCCCTTCCCATGCGAATCCTCGCGCCCCGCATCCCTATGCCTCTCCGCGCCGCCTTTTGCTAAAGCCTCTTCCGGCTCCAGCCGCGTCGTGGCGTTTCCAAAGTCCGAAAGTCCGAAAGTTATGATAGCTGGTGCCCCCGCTTCCGGGAAAGGCACTCAGAGTGAGCTCATTACTGAGAAGGTGCTACTTCCTTCGTCAATTTCTAATTGTTATCCACTTTAATATCCCAGATTCAGTTCCAATTCATTTGAATTCCTTTCCCGTCACTCGAACTCTACTGCAGTTGACTTGTCTTGGAGTGTGGAACTTAAATTAGACAGCACTACGGTTTTATGGTTGAATTGCCGATCTGCTTTGGAACCGATTCACTCTAATTGAAGTAAAGCTCTACCAAAAAACAATTTCAAAAGGTTGTATATGGTTTTTTTCCCTATTGGATTAGATTATTGGCATATGGAAATGATTACAGTTGTTTCTTCTTTTAATTGAATTCAAAGGAGTTTCTGAAATCTTTACCGTATGGGGTTTGTTGGGGGATAAATCTGACAGTTTAGCGTTGAGTCTTGGAGAACGAACGAACTATGGTGCCTAGCATGCCCGGCTTACAAGTTTTATTCCAATGGATTCGGTTATCCAATCATGTGAAGCTGCAAATATGCTCGCTAAGTTTCAGCGGAGGAAAATTAGAATTGCGACATTTGGCACATGCTGATGGTGTGGTAGTGGAGATCACTTGATTTACGAATTAAATGGGGATGGAGGTGCTTGTTTAGGATGTTTGGAGCTGTGATACTTGAAATATATAACTTCTCAGAATACTAGAGAGCTACAATTTACGAGAAAGATGCCAGTGTACTCTTTCTATCAAAAACACTAGTAAATGCCTGAGTAAGCATCGATGTCGAGGGTAGATGATTTTCTCATTATTTTCACCTACTGTAATGGAAAATGAGGAGGATTTGAATTTCCCATTTGTGAGTCTAGGAGAGAACCCGCTCATATTCACTTTTGAAGAACTTTTTGTTTTCCTGAATATTCTCAGCTATACTTGGTTCAAACTTCAGTTTGTCTGCATAGAAATATCTATCAGGGACAAATGGGTTTTTTCTTAGAGGACTACTTTCTCTGTCATAAATAATGGACCTCACTCTCTGGGCGAGCCATGGCATGAATCTTCTTTTTTTTTTTTCTGGATTGCCAGCGAGTAAGTAGCAGACTGAGTAAAATCCATTCTTATGTATGCAGTATGGTTTAATACACATTGCTGCTGGGGATCTCCTGCGGACACAGGTGGCTGCTGGAACTGAAATGGCAGACGGGCAAAGGAATTCCTGGAAAAAGGACAGTTGGCACCTGTTGAAATAGTTGCAATGGTATGATCTAGGCACTATGTCCACCTCTATGTTATAATTAATCATGCTGAATTTTTATTTCACAGTCCTTCTGATGTTGAATTTATCTGTAGCTGGTGAAGGCACAGTTATTGCAACCTGATTCCTTAGAAAATGGCTGGCTCTTGGATGGATATCCCCGAAGCTTATCTCAAGCTATTGCTCTGAAAGAATTTGGATTCCAACCTGATATCTTCATTCTTTTGAAAGTAAGTATCCCACTTCACTTTTTAGTATTAAGCTTTCAGGTTTTTCTCCAATTAGTGGATTACTTGTGGGAATTTCACTGCAATTTACCAAGAATCTGAAATATCATGAAAATTTTCTAGTTTTAGAATATTGATGATATTGTAGGTTCCTGAAGAGATTCTTGTGGAGAGTTGTTGGACGAAGATTAGATCCTGTTACAGGGAAGATATATCACTTGAAGTATTCTCCTCCAGAGACTGAAGAAATTGCTGCTAGACTGACTCAGAGATTCGATGATACTGCAGAAATGGTATAGAGCATAAACATGTTTAAAAAGGTTTAATTTCATACCCACCATGCCCGGTGATGAAAATGTCCAATGCTGGAGGGAGTGAAAACTTCTACCAGTGTTTGGCATCCTTCCTTCCGTGATAATGTCTCTTTAGCTTTGGCATGTATTATCTGTTATTGTCATTTCTTCTTCCTCTGAAAGTCAGACTAGGGAACACAGCGTCAAGTTCAAATATTTGCAGATATTCATGCCTGATTTTTCTCACTCGCAGGTGAAATTGTGATTGAACACTCATCATCAAAACATGGATGCTGTGCTTTCAATGTACGAGGGCATCACAATTAAGGCATGTAACCTTCTCTTTCAATTAATATGTTGAAATTTTTGGTGTAAGGCTTGCCTCTGTTGCATAAAAGGTAAAACATTGACTGTAATAGTCTCCCGTGAATTCTCCAAGGACCGGACCCAATGTTCACTTATTTGATAGTTTTGAGTTGCTGGAGTTTATTATTCTGATTTTTGTCCTGCAAAACCAGGTGAATGGAGATGCTTCAAAGGAGGAAGTCTTCAGGCAAATCAACAATGCTCTTACGGAGCTTATTGAGCAGAAGAAAGCTATTCTCAGTTCTGTGGCAGCATAGAAGCAGCAGAACACACCAATTATGGCAATATACTTAGAACACCATTTTTCAGAATGCAGAAAGGCAAAGATGAGAAGCCCGATGGAGCTTCTTCATACAACAATGCGATAGCTAGTCAGATGACTGGTGATACATAACGCAAAGCCCTTGGTAGTGTTCTCTCAGGGAACAGAGTTCCCAAGCAAGTATCAACAAACAAAAAGTCATTTTTATTTGTAAATAGAGGACAACAGATGAAAACAGAATACATGAATGAAAGGATCGAACTTCATTGCTTCGTTATATCCGGAGAATCACAAAATGGAAGCTGGTTTTACCATGTCTTTCCATCTAACGCTGTCTCTCATAGCATCTTATCTTGCACCTTCATCAAGCAGGTGTGTTATATATGTAATTACACTGCAAGACTGCACTATCTTGCTGTTTGCCTGGTATTGGATGATCCAATCCTACCATATGCTGCGGGCTGAACCCACACTTGGACTGTCCAAAACTCTAGATTGTGACCGTTGCTGACGGATATGTCCTCTGTTGTTTAAAATGAGGCCTTCTGATTCTTGTCTGAACCTTCATCTGAAGACCTAAATGAAAATGGATCAGCATTGTCGAGCATCTTCACCACGTCTCTCATGGTAGGTCTGAGGGATGGCTGCTTGGAGGTGCAGAGGACAGCGACCTTCAAAACCTTGATCATGTCGTCCCTGTTTAAATCTGATACCACCTCACTATCGAGTAACCCGATGACATTCTCGCGGTTGTTGAGATGAGTCATGACCCAGTGGACGATATCCTTTCCATCCCCAAACTCTTCCTCGATCGGCCTCTTCCCGGTGATTAATTCCAGCAGCACAACTCCGAAACTGTACACATCACTCTTCTCACTGACCTTGAGGGTGTAAGCAAGCTCTGCAAAATAAGGGTTCGGAAGTTAAATACATATGCTGATAGGTCACCATCTGCATTTGTTAAAAAGTTACTTCTGCACTAAAATTGTAGAACTCACCAGGAGCTATATAACCGTGTGTCCCGGCAAAGCTGAAGTTCCCATTGTCCTCTGGTGCCGATTCCACAACCTTGGCAACTCCGAAATCTGCGATCTTCGGTTCGTAGTCCTCATCAAGCAAAATGTTCGTTGACTTTATGTCCCGGTGAATTATGGGCGGCGAGCAGTAGTGGTGCAGATAAGCTATTCCCCTTGCAGCCCCAAGTGCGATGCAGTATCTCTGGTACCAGTCAAGCTTGGGTAGCTTCCCCTTGACTGGTCCGTGAAGTGCCCGGAACAGGTTACCGTGTGCCATGTACTCAAACACCAAGTAACCGGAACCTCCCTTGATCAGACAGGCGTAGAGCTTGAGAATATTCCGGTGCCGGATTTTCCCCAAGGTCTCCATTTCTGTGAGCGAGAGCTTGACCCCAGCTTCCTTCCTCAGTTGCTTCACGGCTACGGTAAGGTTTCCAAAGCTCTTCTTCAACTCCAGGCGGTACACTTTCCCGGTCCCACCGCTCCCAATCAAGTTTGCGTCCTCCAAGTTGCATATTTCCTCGGCATCAATTTCGACCTGCTGAAAGGATGTGAGTTTCCACTTGATCGTGTCATCAGGTTTCTTCTCTTGCCTGATGAAATCGCCGTTCTCTTGATCATGGATCCCACCCTCTACGAGCTTGAAGTTCCGGTAGCTCGTGATTAATAAGCCAGCTAAAACTGCAAATAAAGCAGCTACCATTATGCTAAAGAGCACGAGCTTATCTAACAGAGTGTGATTTTTCCTGGAATGCCCTGTGCTACAGATTGGTATCTGTGAATCCATAACAATGGATTTCGAGCTCAGATCAGCACAAAGTCCCTCATTTCCAAGAAATGCCGTCTCTCCGCCCATTATCAGTAGGTCAGTTGGAATTTCCCCAGACAGTCTGTTCTTGGACACATCAATTGAGCTCAATTTCAGCTTGATCAGGCTCTTCGGAATCAGTCCCGTCAATTGATTTCCTGAAATGTTCAAGGAGTTCAAGGAACTCATAAATGAGATTGAAGTCGGGATCTTTCCACTGAGACAGTTCAAGGCGAGGTTAAGGTCCACCAACTTTGAGCACCGGTGTAGTTCTGGGGGAATATGGCCTGAGATTGAGTTAGTCTCCAAATGCAAAGACCAGAGCTGCCCCAAGTTCCCGAACTCAGGTGGTATGGTGCCTGAGAAATTGTTGTTGTTCAAATAGAGCCTCTGCAATTTTTTTAACTGGGAGATCTCCACGGGCAGCTCCCCGGAAAACTGATTATTCTGCAACACCAACTGCTCCAAGCTAGTTGAGTACCGTATACTTGAAGATATCCTGCCAGTGAACTGATTGCTCCCGAAATCAACCATTTTCACATTCGGTAGCATCCAAACTCCTTCTGGAATGGTACCTGACAAGCGATTCCAGGTGACTCTTAGCCTCTCCAGTGATTTGCAGTCGGCATAAGAATCGGAAAAATTGCCAGAGAAATTGTTTTCAATGGCAAGCAAGAATCGCAGCTTCCTGTTCCCACACAGGAACCTAGGGAATTCACCAGAAAATTGATTCTCTGATATGTCAATGCCCTCTAAAGGAGAGAACTGCCCGAGATTTGCAGGGAAATTGCCAGAAAACCCATTCTTGTAAACAGATAGCACCTTCAGATTCCGCAAATTGCCAAAACCGTCGGGAAGCTGTCCTGAGAAGTTGTTCTCATAACACTGGAAAACCCTCAAGCTCTCAATATTTCCAATTTCTGCTGGTAGTGCTCCATAAAATTTATTGGCTGATATATCAATTTCCCGCAGAACTGTCAGGGTTGCAAGCTCCGGAGGGATCTCACCAGTCAACTGGTTTGCAAAGAGCTCAAGCTTCATAAGATTCTGTAACCTTGATATCGATTTTGAGAAATTACCAGAGATCCTATTAATTGACAAGTCCAGTATCTGAAGTGAGCTCAATCCAAAAATCTCCTCAGGAATCTCTCCCCTTAAGCGGGACTGCCCGAGATAGAGCCATGCCAGATTCTTCAACTTTCCAATACTTGCCGGAATTTCTCCTTCATCGTAGTCATTATCCCCAAGAACCAGAGAGACCATCCCTGTTAGATTCCCAACCCATTGGGGGACTTCTCCAGTGAAGTAATTAGCTGATAAATCAAGAACTTGCAAATTCTGCAGTCCTGATAAGTCGGGCAGTTTCCCGACCATCTCATTCCTGGTCAGGTTCAGGATTCGCAGGTTAGTGCAGTTGGAGAGCTCATGAGGAACTCTGCCGGTGATGAAGTTCGAGGGCAGGGAGAGTGAAGTCAAGCTCCCGAGTTTGGAAATGGTGGGGGAGATTCGTCCGGAGAGGGACAAGTTCTCCAAGGACAGCTCTAGAACATTCTGCATTGTTAAGTCACAGGTGACTCCAAGGAATCCGCAGGGAGACCCTGGACCTGGCTTCCACGATTCCAGGGCATTCAAGGGGTCCTCAAGAAGACTCTTGAACTCGAGCAACGCGTCGGTCTCGACCTCTGGGGAGGTGGCCACTGGGACAAAGAAGTGAAACATGAAAATGGCAAGGCAGAGGAGGGAGATCTCGGCCATTTTCTGGGAAATTTTGAGGGTCAAAAACGGTTATTTCACAAGCCGAGACCAGAGTCTGCCATAGACAGCACCACTATGGATGGAAACTGGAGAAAAGACATGCATAGCAACAGAAGGATTATACTATGATGAAGTACGTTATATAGAACATTGTAATGCAAAGCTGACGTACAAGGGAGCACATTGCTTAAAAAGCCATACCAATGGAGTACTGTAAAATAACGAAGTGAGAAGCTATTAGGTCGGATGAACAGATGCTTCAATGACAAGGCGATGGGAAGGAGAGGAAGAAGTGAAAATGCCAAGTAAATAAGATTCGTAAGAGACAAAATACCCGAAGAGATTGTACTTTGAAGATACTCATGTTGTTGTTATATCCTTCTCTCTCCCCCCTTCACTCCTAGGTACTAACCTGTAATATCACCTCTGGGCCTCTGTTATAATCAGAAACTAAAATTGCAGAATCGGGTTCGAGTCTTGATTGTATGCACCACCTTCAAAGGACAAGAGCTGGAGTTTCGCAAATCCGTGATGTGTGAGTTTCAGCACTGAGTGAAAGGACCCGAGCTCATGTACGTCAGTTGTCTACATATTTCATGCCTATTTCCTCGACACGAGATCGAGCCCCACGTGTTTCCTTGATGGGTTTCGTTGGGTACATGAGTGATCAGTGAAATTAGAAATCATGGGCAATGATTGCAGAACATGATCGAGGAGTAATGTGATGGACCCGAAATGCATCAAACGCTTTATTAAGATAAAGCGGTTCCCAGAAAGTTCTCTAGAGCTTTCCATTAAGGAATCAACATCAACCAAACGCCACCAAATCTGCCGTGTTCATTTTTTAACTGCAAGGGATCACCAGAGAGCATCATTATTGAGTGAGTGCAAAGCATGTAGAGACAGGGAACCGCTGCATGGCAGTGCAAGTAAAGGAAGATGATTCTAATCCTGAAATCAATCCACGTTTTCACTGTTTGAAGACAAGGGGAAACAGAAAACTGAAGTCGCTTTCCATTACATAACGTATGTAATTCTGCTGGAAAACTAATCTCCTATTATATACCATATTGCGAGAAAGATGGTATTTAGCTGAGAGTCGGAGACAGTACTCAAGGATATTTCCCCACTTACAACCTTGGGTTGAGTCTTCAAGAGCAAGCCCTCACGGTTCTAATCATCACGAGGCAGAGAGCTAGCAGATGATTTCGGGTTTCCGTTTTCTGGGAAAATCTATGCATAAATAATTGGATGTTCGCCCTCTCTGACTGGAAAGATACGAATACACGGACATGATTAGATTCGACAACATGAATAATCTCAAGCCCCTTGCAAATGAATTAACCAAAGGAAAAGATGGACTGATTGATCTCACAGGAAAGAAGCCATGGATTGGCCATTCATCTTCTCCGTTTGGGCTGCAGAGACAATAGTAGGCTGACTTAAGTCACTGGTACAGAAACTTTATTCATCATCTCCGTAAGATCTCGCCCTCGTGTTCTGCTCGAAGGTGGTGGAATGTTATCTATAATGAATATGATGCTGCTGCCAAGTAGTGTTAGATATCCTGCTTTGACCGGCCTAGCTACCGAGCGATTAAGCCCGCCAGCGAACAGCACAGTCCTGTAGGAGATGTGCCTGTCCTCGAACTTCTCTGGGTCGAGAAAGTGCGGGAGAGTCTTTTGTTGTATGTTCTATCCAACGTGTCAGCGACAAAATTGCGGAAGTGCACACTAGTCAAGAGGCCAATTTGCATAACCCAAAGGCCCAGACAAATGTCGACTGAATGTGCCAGTTTTGATTATCCTCTCGTGAACTTTCGTCCAAGGAATCCATCAGCCCAATTTGAACAGTTGATGGCATTCATTGTTTTCTTCATTCATATTACATATACTATCTATTCTTCCCGACAAGCAGTATGGTGCAATTTATAGGTGTATGTAGAGTTGTTAAAACGGGTGGTTCGATCTGGTTCAAAACGGGCCTTGAATTGTTTGATCCGGTTATAGTTCAACCCATTTTTTAATAGGCCAATCCGATTACATATTACAGTTCAAACATATATGAGTCGGCATAGAATAGTTTATAAGTGGTTCAGTTCGTAATTTGGACTAATTTAATATGTGAACCGTTTATTTTTTATTTTTTTTCAAATGATTTAAAATGACCATTTTTATTTTTAAAAATTTTAAATTAATTTAATAAAATATGATCATTAAATAGTAAGATTTTGATTATTTATACTTAATTCTACGATGATTTTGGATTGATTCAATGAACCTATTATTAGATTCGGTCCATAATTATTCATTAACTCTTATGGATTTTGATACGCTGAATGGACCACATTGGCTCCTTTAACAACCGTAGGTGTATGGCTGACGCAACAATGCTGCCGCTGTCTGGCCATAATTAATTTCGAGCTGTATGAGCACACGTACACATAAATAACACGATTGACTGGCAGCTGTCAAAGCACAGTGTGCAGTACATAGAGAATGCGTAAGACCGACCATTAAATAGCCCCTTCTCATCAATGATATCAGAATAATTAAATTACTTAAATTAGCTTAGATTAAGACATATTACTTCTTCACGATGAGCTGCCTGGTTTGGTGAAATCAAGAAATTTCTGGAGGCAGAGAGTGAATGTGCAGATTTGAAGAGAATTGAAGGGGAATCGAATTAATGAATGGCAGCCAAAATTGGGTTTGGGCTGATGGTGTCATTGTTGCCGGCGCGTCAGCATACTAATTGACTACAACGTAAATCCAAGATTTTATTTATTTATTTATTTTATTAAAAAAAAGAGAAAATTCGGCGGGATAATAAAAATAAAATATTTGAAAACATGTATCAATTTTCGGGTCAAACACCTCACTGTCGTTTGACCCACCCAACCGACGTAGTGAGTTTTGTTCCTTCTCTCTCTGAGAATCTTTTACAGCCGTAACTAACGGAGATAAAAAAAAAATTCGTAGATTTGCACAAATACAACACATTTCCATGAATCCTTCGAAATTACCTTAATTCCGGGAGAAAGATTTTTACGCCGGAAAGGCCGGAGTGGAGGCCGGAGTGGCGCTGTCTCGGCCAACTACGTCTTCGTCTGCTGAAGGGATCTTGCTCTACGGGAGCTGCAATTTGCACAAGACAAGGGCCAGCAATAAATGAGTGAGCATAGGCCGATTGCTGTCAGCACAATTTAATTAATTCGATTTTTTTTATTTATTAATGCAAAGGAAAAGGGGGAAATTTTTTTTCCAAGAGGAGTCGTCTCTTTCGTCACTCTGCAAGNTATTTATTAATGCAAAGGAAAAGGGGGAAATTTTTTTTCCAAGAGAGGTCGTCTCTTTCGTCACTCTGCGCGAGCTTGTTCCCACTACGGCCCCAGCAAGCTCCATTTTCCGGTGAGGCTTCGTGTACATTCCGTCTGTCTAAGCTACGTTAGCCCGGGTTCTTGGAAGGTGAGAAGGAGATATGGGGAATCGATTCATGTGCATGACTAAGAAGGAGTCAAAGGAGATCAATGGGTCGAGGAGTAAGCGGATGGGCAACCGCTCCCAGAGGAAGATGCTCGTCGATGAGGAGCTACTCCACCGGCAGGTCCTGTCCATGGCGCTCCACCAGTCCCAGAGATTCGAGGGATCCATGTCCCGGCGTTTCAATGGCGGCAACACCAGCTCCCGACGCCGCCCGCTCTCCGACCCCTTCTCCAATGGAAAGCAGGTCCTTTTCTCTCACTTGCCTGCTATCTTGCTCTAGTCTTTGCTGAATTTCACCGAGCTGTGGCTTCGATGATTTGGATCTGAATTGGGATGGATCTGGAGTTATGGTTCCTTGCTTGTCAATTAAGCATGATGGCGCATTCTTCGACGCTCCATGAGTGAAGCGAAAACGCTAGTCCATGATTGTTTACTATTTCTTTCCGGGAAGTTTAAAAGTTGAATCCTTTATGAGGCCATAATTGATTCACCTTTGCTTTATTCTCAGTGCCGCTTCTTTTATATTCTCTTTTTGAGCTTTTTCGGTGTTTTTGGATTCATCTCTTTTCGTTGAAGGCTTCAAGTGATTTGGTCCATGCCTGCAAAAGTGCAGTCCTGGAAAACTTTTGCCAGAGACTGATTCCTGAATTATGTCTTCAGTCTTTTCTGTCCACTGGATACATGTAATTATTGGAGCTTCTGAAATATGTTATGTGGGAACATGCCCTTGCTTAGTTCATTATCCAGTGCAATTGTGGGGATCGATTTTGGTCCACTGAAAGCAGGAATGCCACTTTCATATATTTGTAATCATGGCTCAGCTTTTCATCTTCAATGATATTGATGCCCTAGATCGGTTGTCTTTCCCAACTAAGAACCATCCTACTTTTTGGTAGGTTTGACCTTTAGTAAGTTATGAATCCATCACTGAATGTCCTACGCAGTTATCAGAGCTCCTGGAGAGCCTCAGGTTTAAGAAAATTGTCCTGATACATGGAGAAGGGTTTGGAGCTTGGTGTTGGTACAAGACAATAGCTCTGCTAGAGGAAGCTGGGTTGCTTCCGACTGCTCTTGATCTCACGGGATCCGGTATGGATATCACAGACACAAATCATGTCACTACACTGGCTGAATATTCGAAGCCATTGATAAACTATCTTCAAGACCTTCCTGAGGATGAAAAGGTTTGAAGAATGTGCCCAATTTTCCATATTTTATTTCCATTTTCTTTTTCTCCATTTGTTGAAATTTGATACTCATGTAGTTGCTACATGGTGCAGGTGATGTTGGTTGGGCATAGTGCTGGGGGTGCATGTGTTTCTTATGCTATGGAACAATTTCCTGAAAAAATTGTGAAAGCAATCTTTGTTTGTGCAACCATGGTGTCTAATGGCCAGAGGCCTTTCGATGTGTTTGCCGAAGAGGTAGCGCAATCACTTCTGATAGGAATCCATCTGCACAACATATTTTATACGTTTTGTGCTCTTAAGAGTGTTTTTCCTCATAGTTCGGTTGTATCTGCATTTGTCTGGCATAGTTTCTGATAGGATGCTCTGTTGTAGCTTGGCTCTGCAGAACATTTTATGCAGCAGTCAAAGTGCTTAATTCATGGAAATGGAAAGGACAAGGCTCCGACAGGCTTTATGTTCGAGAAACAACAGATGAAAGGATTATACTTCAATCAATCCCCTGCCAAGGTACATCATTCATTTTGGACATCTCACAAGTTCGGGCTGCAAGACAAACTTTTTACTAGTCATTTCTTTCTCCTAGTTATAGTTCACCATTTGCAAATTGTTTTATTTATGCGATTCATTTCAGGACGTTGCCTTGGCTATGGTTTCCATGAGACCAATCCCGCTGGGACCTGTAATGGAGAAACTCTTCTTGTCCCCCGAGAAATATGGATCTTGCCACCGCTTCTACATACAGACCCTAGACGATCGCGCCCTCTCTCCCGATGTCCAAGAGAAGCTAGTCCGAGAAAACCCGGCTGAGGGTGTGTTCAAGATCAAAGGCAGTGATCACTGCCCCTTCTTCTCGAAACCTCAGTCTCTGCACAAGATCCTGGTGGAGATTGCTCAGATCTCGTAGCTGAAGCAAAGGGTTCTCAAAAGAGTTTGGTGATTCTATCACACTTTTGTTTTTGTTTTTTTTCCCCCATGTGACCATAGGAACGAAGGTAATTACACTTAATTCAGTCGCCTTACCGTGCCTTGTAGAAATCCTGCTGATGTAATACGAACTACTCTAGAGGAAAGATTACATATTTGATCAAATGAACCTACTTTCTCTTTTCACCTCTCTTATTTCTTTGCTTATCGAATTTGATGGAAGCATTTGGATTGAAAGTGAAACATATACAGAGTGAGGTGTCTGCATGAATTCTCTCTTCTTTTCTGGGACAACTGGATTCAGTTGGGAAGACCTCCATGCAGTAAAATTTCTCTATTGTGGTCTTGAGGAGTAAGAAAAGTTGAAGTCCACAGAGCTCGATGATCATTTGCCATCCTTAAGTAGCAACCGTGAGCCTTACCCTTCAATTCGGTTCGAATCTGCCGCCCCTAAACTTACTGAGTCTATACACTCTGCTACCTTCAAAAATCAGCAGGGTTAAAACAATGAGGGGCCTCAAGAGTGGATTCTCGTGGGTGATTTACAGTCGAGGCATGACGGTTATGGGCCTTTCCAGCGGGCATTAAACAAAACCCAGCGATCCTGAGAAAGCTAAGGTACAGCGAACAGATTCCATCTTGTTGGACGTTTCAATCATACGGGTCTTAGGTGCATGACAACAGTGCCTGCATTTATAGCTTTCCTTTTTCATATAATAATGGACTCGGCATCCTTTCGTTCGTACTCGGAGCCAGAGAGCTGCTGAAGTCAACATACACGGACCAACGGCAACCGACTGAATGGCAGGCTGATAATACAGATCCAAATCAATCCCGCCATCAACCTAGAACATTGTTTTCGAGCCCTCCGTTTTATCTGGTCAATGCCGGAAATACCATGATAACAGGACAATATTCACTTGTGTATGAGATGACCATTGACCGAGTGTATGCGCGAATCCATTAGATCAGAGAATGATTTTCTCCTCCCGTTAGGTCATCCATCACATACACGAGCAAGTTTCAAGAAACGCGAACTGGGGTCCTCCACAACCACTCTCCGGTTCCACCAGCCAAGATTTTCCAACAATCACCGCTACGTATTTGAAAATTCAATGATACATGTGTAACTTGATCTCGACCTGGATCATCAAAGGTAGAATCTCAACCGTCTTGAATTTTTATAATTTATAAATATATAAATTTAAATTTTTAGTGGAAGAAAAGAAATATTGGAGTACATAAATTCACTTATACATATACATATTTGGTTGCCCAAAATGAAGTTAAATGGTACAAGCGGGGTGACAATAAATTTCCTTCTATCGATTGAGCAAGGAATGCTAACATTGACAGGAGAGGAACAGGATCGAGAAAGGCTTCCTCTTGTTTGATGATATTGAGATATACGATTTTATATCGATTAAATAAAAAATTTTATAAATTTATAAAAAGGTCGAACACCATCACCTATCAGTTTAATCTTTTAAATAGAAACAAGTCTGATTCCTTATGAACTTATAACGAATTTAACATAGTATCATAGTCAATAGGCTCGCACCTTACCTGTCTCGAGTCCAGAAGTTTGACTCGTGGTCAATTGATATAAGTTCGAGTATAAAAGAAAATTACTTGAGTCATGACCAGTTGTCTCCTTTGTCCGAGATCGAAAGAATAATAAATGACTCATAAATAGTTGTACGTGAGGACATCTGTTAAGATATAAGATCACATATTAATTAAATAAAAAAATTATGAATTTATAAAAAATTTGTATACCATCTCCTTTTATTTTAAACTTTTAAATAGAAATAAACTCAATTTTTTTTATGAGTTCTTAATCCAATATTCTCTCTTTTTTTTTGCTGTCCTTTAAAAAAAAGAATTTTACAAAAATTTTTAATAATAAAAAAATCATTAAAAAAGAGAGAGAGAGAGAGAGAGAGAGCAGATGAACATACTGTGGCAATATCAATTAGTGTCTCGGCCAACACTTACATTATTCGTGCCATTTCCCTCGACACAGCAACCTTCTAAGCTTTAGAGCGATAAGGCTCGTAATGGCCTTAATTCGAATACCCAAAAAGAAAAACGACAAATAAAATTCAATAGCATGATATGATACGTACTTTATCCCGATTCGCATTCCACATTTGCTCACTGGCCATATTAATTACCAAGTCTCGACGACGACCGTTCGGGTCCCAGCTCTGGAGATGCATGCGGATCGTGTACGGCTTCGTTGCCGTCTTGGCAGACAATAAGCCGAGAGAGTTCGCAGCTGCCAACGACCTGTTCAATTTTCATGGTGTGATTAATGGTTGGACCGACAATGTGGTTCGGCAACTTATCATAAATAGAGGTATCAGACAGCTGAACCTTTTAAACACGTAAGGTTCGTACGTGTCATCGGATCTATGAGATGGCATCCGTAACCCATCCTGATCATGCCCGATTTCTCGCGCGATCGGTGTCTCGAATTACATATAACATCCAGACACTTTCCATTTGCTTAACACGAAAGGACAACATCAAGCAACTTGCCATTTGACGTAAAGGACAGTCTATCGATTACCATTAGTTGATTCGACCTTTTTTTATTCCTTTTTTTCTTTTGCTATAGCCAGCTATGTGTTGATGTACGTACACTCGGGGGATCTCATTTATCGGGATCAGGTGCAGCGAGTTCTGGGCAAGTGAGAGGGTTGATGGTGTATTGAAACGGAGAATGTGATGCCCACAAGTTTCTCTCATTCAATCTCACCAATACATTTCCTCGACGTCCACATCCACCTCCACCTCCACTCAAACCGGCAATATATATATATATTCATAAACACATTGGTAGCCTACACACTCCATAATGTAAAAATCAAATTTATAATCTCGTAAACTAGTTCTTCGCACGCTCTGTCGATCGGCCGAATATAGATTGTATATAAATTATAAAGGAAGATGGAACCTTACTGACAATGATAACATTGGAGATTTATTGATTTAAGAAGGGATGCAATACCGATTACACCATTTCCGTGGTCAGTGGAATTTAGATTGAATTGGACCGATTTCAATGGGTGGATTCGGCAAGAACTTGGGCACGTGCCGTTCTAATCTAAGAATTTAAATGGGCACAATTCGGATTGGTTTCTAGTCATAACATTATTGAAAAAAATTTCACTCTTTGCTATACCAAAAATTAGAGGTTTAATAATTTAATTAATCTAAATTTAAATCAAATATTCGTTCCTATGAGAGGGAGAACCTATGTAATAATGGAATTTTCCTACTCATAATATATATATATATATATATTTCATAGGTTCGGGCACCACGTGAGAAACTGTAAGCCTGTGACGGTGCAGCTAAGCTGAATCTGTCCACTAGATCGGCCTTGACCCGCATCATACACATTTCAACAAGTTTCAATTGATTTTCCCAATATTTTTTATATATGGATAATTTTTATGTTATAATAATCCATTAATATATCAAATAATATATTATAAAATATAAAATTTGTCATTAATTTTAAATATAAAAGTTAAAAATATGATTTTTTTCTTTTTATTACGAAGTACACCCGCAGAAGATTTACGAGAAAATGGAAATATAAAAAAAATTTTAAAAATTAATAAGAAGAATCGCTAGTAATTTCCACTTTTATATAGAAACTCAATTCTCCTCGAAATCGGCAATTCTTCAATCCAACTCAAACAGATCTCTCTCTCTCTCTGATCTCTCTCTCTGTGGAGTCCGCCATGGTAGCGGAAACGCCCCGAGCGACCCAGCAACCAAGCTCAATGGTCCAGGGCCTGAAGATGTCCTCAGCGGTCCCGGCGAAGATAGCAGGGGACAATCGGGCCCGAGAGCTCACCGGCATGGACCTCGCCGTGAAGCTCCACTACCTCCGGGGCGTCTACTTTTTCCGTGGTACGGACGTCCCCTCCCAGGGGATCAACAGCCTCAAGGAGCCGATGTTCCGGTGCCTCGAGCTGTACTACCCAGCCGCGGGCCGGATCAGGAGGGCGGACCGGGAGGCCGGGCGAGGGCGGCCGTTCGTGAAGTGCAACGACAGCGGGGTGAGGATCGTGGAGGCGAGGTCGGAGAAGACCATCGAAGAGTGGCTGGAGATTGAGGATCATGCTGAGATTGATGACAAGGTCTTGGTCTACGATCATGTCCTCGGCCCTGATCTGGGCTTCACTCCCCTGGTCTTCATTCAGGTAATTACACTAACAATCTAGAAACTCTGTGATTTATAGGGTTTTTCAAAACTACTGCGATTGTCAGATCGTCCTCCCACTTTTCTGCTTCTTCCTTCTGTTGGGTCTGTCGGTGTCGAGCCTTTCGACGCATACGATCTTATGCCTCCGCTTCTCTTGTGTGCACCAAATGCACGGCTCCATGCCATGCACCAGCATATGTGTGATGGCATTTTTCCAGAAGAATTTGAACTGTCGGCATGCGATGTATCGGAAATTTAATTTGAGGCACGGGGCGGAATGTGTCGTTTCGATCTGAATGCGCCTGCGTTGGCCTTCCGCTTTGCTAACTGGAGATGGCTTCAATATTCCAGAGCATGGACTTGCGAAGTGCTTATTCGAACTCATTCATCTGTCTCCCTCTCGCTCTCTCTTTTTTGTTCAATGAACTCATTCATCTGTCGCCAAACTAAATAATGCCGATGGTCCCCTCCGGAGGGTGGAACCAAGAAAATAAAAAGATAATGTTTTTAATTTTTAACTATTTTTAGTAAAAAAAAATATTTATTTTTATTAATTAATCAATATTATATCTTAAAACATTAAATAAATTTTTATTTTAGGGGAGATATAATTATTCGAAATGAATAATAAAAATTAAATTTATAATATCTTAGTTATTAATTAAAAATAATATTGTTATCTTAAATTTTATTTAAAAAATATTTATTTAAATAAAATTAAATTCTCTAACACTATCAATCTATCCGTATATGTATATGTGTATCTCATCTTCAAATGGGCAACTGACCGCTTTAGTAGCAAAAGAAAAACTTCTCATTGGGTATGCATTTATGGCACCGCCCTTCGATCAAATCTTCGATCGATGGTCCATCATGCATAAAATTATGAATAAATGAAAATAAATCAGTAAAAAAATGAATAAATATTATGGAAAACATTTTCATGTTATGATGAGTCATGAGCCGCGACCATGCAAATGGATTTTTCTTTCTTTTTTTCCTTTTGTAAACGGTAAGAGATAATGATTACAATATCATTAAAAAGACCATTCTATAGGAGGCTTTGATTCTGTGTTCTTTCTTACAGTTCACTTGGTTTAAATGTGGAGGGATGTCGGTGGGGCTGAGCTGGGCCCATGTGCTGGGTGACGCATTCTGTGCTTCATCCTTCCTCAACATGTGGGCCCACATAATGGCTGGCCACCAGCCACCCAAGTCGCTGACCGCGCCGAGCCCTGGAGAGGCACCCACGTTCCTGGCCACCGGACCTAGGAAGGTCTCATCTCTCAGACGAGTCGAGCCGGTGGGGGACCACTGGACAACCCCCAGTAACCGCACAATGATGAGAACGTACTCTTTCCAGATCACGGGAGACCAGCTCGATCGCCTCCTGTCATCGAATGGCAAGTGCTCCAGTTGCTTCCATGTCCTGTCGGCCGTGCTTTGGAAGTCCATCTCGAGGATTCGGGGCGAGGAGTGGCCGAGAGTCGTTAACATCTGCAGCGGCAGTCACCGGGGTGAAGCCGGTGAGGTCGATCATTGCCTTCCTGGAAGCCGCATGGCCGTGGGCACAGTCGAGGCTGACTTCCCGGTGTCCGAGGCCGACACATCAGAGCTTGCCTCGTGGATGGAAGAGCACACAGTGAACGAGAATCACGGGATTGAAGAGATGGTGGGTCGGGATGATGGGCAGTCGGACTACATACTATATGGGGCGAACCTGACGATTGTGAACTTGGAGGAAGCAGATATGTATGGGTTGGAGCTGAAGGGCCAAAAGCCCGTCTATGCAAGTTATACGATCCACGGGGTTGGCGATGAAGGTGTGATCTTGATTCTTCCATGGCGAGAGGACGGCAAGGAAAAGGGAGGGAAGGGAAGGATCGTCACGGTCACCTTGCCCGGAAAAGAAGTACCAGAGCTCGAGAAGGAGCTCGAATTGAACCTGGGATTTCTCTCGAGTAGCAGATAAGATAGAAGTGTTGCCCCATAATGAAGTCATCTTCAAGTCCTTCTTCTTCTTCTTCTTCTTCCGACAGTTATGGTATTTTTATCGTCAGTTCCCGTCAAATAATGCACAAATGTTGATTCCACCTGAAATGATTCTTCCGATATCGATGCTTTTCACAAATTCCAAAATCCAGTAGTCCAACCAAGCGACGTAGATCTTTGGCTGTTAGAATGACAAGGACCAAATTGTGAAAGTGGAGAACTTTAATGGCAGAATTGATATCCCCCAAACAACACGGGAAAATAAACTACCCGCCGTTTCCGCTCTCCCTCCTCCCTCCCTCCCTCCCTCTCTCCCGGTTCTGCTCTCAGAATTCCCAATTCCGATTCCGAATTCTCTGTCACCTCTCTCTCTCTCTCTCACGGAGGCGCGTGTGCTGCTCACAATCTTCAACCCAACGTCTGTGTGTGTGTGTGTGTGTGCGGATCTCATCCTTTGCGATTCGAGTCTGTCGCGGTCGTCTCGGAAGCTCTCTCCACTGTTTTCCTCCACCGTCGCAGTGGGCAAGTTCGGTTCTGCTAGAAAGAATGACTGAATTTGAACCGAAGGAGCTGCAGAGCAGCAAGGGCTCCATCAGTGAAGAGGACATCTCGACTCTCCTGCAGAGGTCTCATTCCTCTCGCTCTTTGCTTTTCCGCGGAATTTTCCTGCTCGTTGATGCGGCTGTGAAATGTTTTGGAGTGGTGTTTTGGGTTTGTTTTGTTTTGTTTTTTTAAGGTACTCGGCCACCACGGTGCTGACGCTGCTACAGGAAGTGGCTAATTTTCCGGGTGCAAAAATCGATTGGGATCGTTTGGTGAAGAAGACTTCGACCGGAATCTCTAACGCCAGGGAGTATCAGATGCTGTGGCGCCACTTGGCTTACCGCGACGCCTTGCTTGACAGATTAGAAGACGAGGCTGAGCCTCTTGTGAGTTAGAATCTTTCTGCTGTTAAGTTTTTGGAATGTTTATATGTTGGGGTTCATATTTGACTAAGTGATTTAAATGACGCTGGGCCTCTTGCTTATCACCTGATGTGGAATGCATTAGAAGAAACTCCCCAAATAAATAATGTTATGATGATATGTGGTCATGACGTGGAGAAACCTTTTTCCTGTGAAACGTTTGAAATGAGACAAGTGATTCAGTATACAATCAGCACAATTAATGTGGGCCTTTTCACTCTTGATATGTAGAAATAGCACCAATAGGGACTTGGGTTAACTGAGGAATTGAAACCATGACCGGAGCTTTGATGTTATGTTAAGGAGTAGATATTGCCAATAATTTTTTATGGAAGCACTGCTTAAATATGACTGTTAACTGCACAATTGCAAAGGGGGAAAGCACATATTAGAAGGCAAAAGCTGATTGGTACAAAGTGCATAACCACATTCTCAAACGGCAGTTGTAAGCTGTCTGAACTATGGGATAATTTTAACATGTAACTGTCATTCTTCTGGTCGGTCAAGTTTTGTGCATCACTGATTTGTAGTAGGGTCAGTACTGACTTTAAAAAGTTCAAATTCTTATGCTCTGTTCTGCCTATTATCTTGGCAGCTACACGCATGTGCTTTGATGCTTGTTCTAAACAGTTATATTGTATTCTGCTGATATGCTCCATGTTTTGAGTATGTCGGAAGCATTTCTGTTAGTGTCTTTCTGTTTATCAACGTATTAGTTAATTTTTTTGCAGGATGATGATAGTGACCTAGAATTCGAACTGGAAGCTACTACTGCTGTCAATCATGAATCTTCAGCAGGGGTTGCACCCTATGTTAAGGTACCATAGACTGCATCTTCCGTTTCTTCCATTTTTTGTCTGGTTATTTTGTTCATTCTAAATGAATATATAATATAGAGTCTAGACAGCTGTCCACATCCTTTCTAGATTCTTTCCAAGAAATAAACTAGTTTATAAATAGGTAAGGTGTTCTATGTGTAAAGTGGTGCTTCAAATACCAGATTGCTGGTGTGAACTCTCCCTAACCCATAAATTTAAGCAACACCTTGTTCATCCCCATTATAAATGGATAGTGCTAGCTTTCTGTCAAACATAAGGACCAATCTACAAGCTGATCTTGACGTTTCATGTTTTATTATGGATTAAACTGATAGCATCAATATGTTGGAATTTTCATCCTTCATGAATTAACTTACATGCAGGATGCACATAATGATATCATATTTTTATAATCTTTCTGTTTCAGATTTAGATTGCTGAACTGTTTGCAAAAACTCAATCTTTCCTTGTTTCCCCATCTTGTAGACCATATTCTGTCGGTCATTCAAAAATATTGTCTTGTTCAGGTACTAATAGCCTCTGGTTTACCAAGTGAATTGGCTATCACAAATAACTCGACTGTTGAGGCTTCCTTGACTACAAATATTCCAAATGGTCAATCATTAAAAGGACGTTCAGAAAGTTCACTAGTGCCATCTTGTTCTACCATCCCATATTCTGTTCAGAAACAACCATCGCGTACAGTTTCATCTGCTGGAGGATTGGATGGGAATTTGACCCAGAAAAAGAAGAGAAAACCATGGTCCAAGTCCGAGGATCTGGAACTTATTGCTGCTGTACAGAAATTTGGTGAAGGAAACTGGGCAAACATATTAAGAGGAAATTTTAAGGGAGCAAGAACTGCTTCACAGTTATCTCAGGTTCTTTTTACACTGTCATCTACCCTACTTGGTGTATGAGGCTTCATAATTGCTGTTGCTTCTATCAGTGATAAATGTGAGGCTAGTTACATTGACAAAATAGATGGTCAGAAGTTGAAGAAAATTGCTTTGACTGCAGAATCCTCATCTGGAAATGACCGAAGAGATCAGGAACTACTACATTTATTAACAGATGAAGGATATAATCTTCTGATGATTCAAATTTCGTGCCCTCCCTTTGAAGATAGTAGTTACTTTCATGTATAGATATTTTCAAGCAGTAGTTATACTCTGAGCTTGTTTGGATTTCTTTAGATGCACTTGCCATCCACACCATAACTGCTCTAATGCGGGATTCTGTTGTCATCTAGTTCGGTTAGGATGTCTGGGTTTCACCCAGTTTTCCCGGGTTCAAATCTCAGCAATGGAACTCAGCAAGTTGCAATAGTGATCAGCTGTTCAGGCCAAGCGCTAGACAAGCATAAGTGCAATGATTGATCATGCTCACCTTATGATTAAAAATCATCATTCTCTTATTATTCATTGCCTTTTTGGCTTGCTTCTTTTGTCATTTCAAAAGTCATCTTATGCTGCTTCTGCCCTTTTCTTTTCTGTTGGTTTCGCCTCCTTTATGTTATACTAAATTGCTATTAATTATTTTTGGTAAATGCAGAGGTGGGCCATTATCAGGAAGAGACAGAAAAACTTAATTGGGGGTGGTGGAACTTTGACCAGTAGTGCCCAACTTTCTGAGGCCCAGTTAGCAGCTCGTCATGCTATGTCTCTGGCCCTCAACTTGCCTGCGAAAAATCTAACATCAGGTTCTTGTGTTGTCTGTTCATAGCTGCTTGACTGATCCTTGACTGACCTGTGATTTATATGGGCCACTTTCTTCTAGTCTTTTTGTTGATCCCAAAGAAATGATATGTTTTAGTTATATACTTCAATTTTTTTTTCTTAACGAAGATTTAGCAAATAACAGTCTGCCAGGGGAAAGCTTGAAGGTTATCTTGAGAACTCATATTTTTTTGCGGGTTGAGCTTGAAATCTATTGCTTATATAAAGTAATCAAGCATAAAAATCATCCAGCAACTGGTTTAAGTGAAGTGGGATTTACTTCTCTTCATTCTGCCCTTTAGTTCTTTTCTTCACATTAATAGAGAATGTTGCTTCTTGCCGGTAATTGTCCACCATGAAACAGTCTTCATACTTTTGAAAATTTTCGGGGAGGGTGCATTGCACATTATCACAGCAATTCTATAAAGTTCATTTTTGGCATTCTGAGTGCCATGTTAGTGTGATGAACAATAACTTTTGATGCTCAATGTCATTTTTCTTCAGGCACCAGTAACAAGCAAGCTCAAAATCAATCTCAGGCAGCTTTAATGTTATCCAAACCATCCCCTGCAGTGGAGCCCCGCATGATGGAGAAATCTGTGGTGTCCATCAAAAGATCACCACCAAAGCCTGACACTGACCCTGACTCTATGGGTATAAAAGCGGCTGCAGTGGCTGCGGGTGCTCGCATTGCCACTCCATCGGATGCTGCATCGCTTATGATTGCTGCCCAGGCGAAGAAAGCCGTCCATATAATTCCTTCTGGAGGTGGCTCTGTAATTAAACACAACATTTCTGGAGGTTCTGCGATCTCAGGGGCTTTACCCAATGTTCGTCATGTCCGGACTGGGCTTTCAAGTCCAGCAGATTCAAGCCAAGCTGCTACGACTTCCAATTGCATGCACACTAGTTCGGTGAAACTGAACTCCAATACAGTTTGCAGCAGTCCAGCCCTTGCTGCTCAGCAGGCCGGTACTAACCTTGTTGAGTCCCCTAAGCCTCCTTCAGAAAAAGAAGCAAAATGCGATGAAGAAAGGGATGTCGCAGAGCCTGGTAATGTGCCAAAAGAGCAATCCCAAGTGGATGGCGCCCGTGTTTCAGATAATGCAGCGAGTGAGCAGCTTGAAATGAGTACTGCTCCACAAACACATGCAGAGCCCAGAGAGCAAGTACATGTCGAGGATGTTGAAGAGGGCGAGAGTCCCGATCATGACAAAACAACGGTACATTCAGATGCAGTAGCGGGTGAGACTCAGCTCGCTGAGGACTTGACGGGGCTGGAAGAAGATAAGAGCGCAGCAGCACAGCACTGAGCTGAGTTCAGAGTCTCACTATGGTCCCTGTAGTTTAGGTTTTCATTCCATTTTGCACTACTGCTTTGAGAGTAGAGCAACGATACTTATGTTCCCTTCTTCTTCTTCTTTTTTTCCTGTGATTTAGATTTTAGAAGACATCCAGAAACAATTTGCATCTTCAAGACAACATATTTTTCTTCCCGAAACATAAGTTTTTATTTGCACTAAGTTTAAATGAGAGAGCCATGTGCTTATACAAGTTAACATGACTAAAATGGGGAATTTTTTACTAGAGTGAAAAGGCATTAAATTTGCATTTCAGTTCTTCCTAAACAAAATTAGAATGAAACTAAATTGTGTTTGCGGACGATTGTGGCTTCGCTTCGACCGAGTGAAGGCTGGCGTAATTAATGTAAGGCTACGTAAAGTGGGAATGGAAGACGAGCTAAGGGGCCGAAAAGGGAAATTAAAAACTCTATGGTGTAAAATAGAATAAATTAAAAATATAGGGTGTAAAACAGACTAATATCAAACTTTAAGGCCTAAAACTGAAGTCCCTCCCACTGCCCCCCAAACCCCACGCACCCAACCCCCGGGCGGATCATTCGTCTGACACTTTGTTGCCTGTCTCGTCCAGTGCTGACTGCAGAGCAAGAGCCGCCACTACAATGGAGTCCGCAGCTTCTGTTCTGCCTTCCTCTCAACTCTTCTCACTCCCCTCGACGTCTCACTGGCTTCCTGCGCTGCTTCCCATGAGGACGGCCGAGCCACGTCGCTTGCGTTGCACGTGCTCCAAGTCTACTCCGGCGTCCTCCATCGCCGCGGCCAAAACCCCATCGGAAAAGGAGGTGAAGCTCTGGGGTGGGAGGTTCCAGGAGAGCGTGACAGATGCGGTGGAGAGGTTTACGGAATCGATCTCCTTTGACAAGATGCTCTACAAGCACGACATCATTGGGAGCAGGGCCCACGCCACCATGCTTGCTCGGCAGGTCTCCTTTCTCTGTCCCTACCTATTTCGGAATCTCCACTGCCGAATTATGCTACAGCATTTTTTGGCATTAAATTTGTGATACAGTAAAGTTTGATTAGTCTCTAGAGGACATGCAAGTGTGGGATGCTTTTGGGGAAAAGGCTGCATTTTGAATGTTTTGTTGGCATTAGAAGGTGACTGAAACCATCTATTGTTCTTATTCTGCCCATTAGAACTAAAATTACTGCTTTGTTTTGCAGGGGCTCATGAGTGATAGTGATAGGGACAACATCCTGAAAGGGCTAGATAAGATCGAGGGGCTCATCGAGAATGGGGAGTTTGTATGGAGGACTGATCGGGAAGATGTCCACATGAACATTGAGGCTGCTCTCACTGACATGATCGGCGAGCCTGCAAAGAAACTCCATACTGCACGTAGCAGAAATGATCAGGTTCAGACCGATTTCCGTTTATGGTGTCGTGATGCTATAGATAACACAGTTGAATCTATCAAGAACCTCCAAGTGGCGCTTGTGACTTTGGGTTTGAAGAATGAGGGGCTTATAATTCCAGGATATACTCATTTACAGAGGGCGCAACCAGTTCTGTTGCAGCATTATCTCATATCATACGTTGAGCAGGTTTGCAAAAATCTCCCTTCACTTTAAATTTACTGCAATATGATATTCTAGAGAAGTAAAGTTTGATACTCATCAATTTGTTTTTGCTTTTTATTGGAATACAGATGTAAGAGTTTCTGCCAACTATCCAAGCAATCACATGATTGATATCTTAGGAACATGTGAAAGTTGACATTCCACCATATATTTTACTGTATGCCCAATAATGAAATTAATGTTCCTCGTTTGCTCAAGAAATCAAGTCTTGCTTTTTTGGCTTTATATAGCTTGTCTGCCTTTTTTTGTGTGGCCTACTGAATTTTGATTCTAGATTTTTCCTTTTTGGGTGTAGCTTGAGCGTGACATTGGTCGTTTCCTAGACTGCAGAGTTAGGCTGAATTTCTGCCCACTTGGGGCTTGTGCGTTAGCTGGCACTGGCCTCCCAATTGACCGATTCATGACTTCTGATGCTTTAGGATTCACAGCACCCATGAGAAACAGGTTTGATTCATGTGATTCTAAAATGCACATGTTGTTTCTTGCTTCTTTATGTGAAACTTAAAACTTATATTAAATAAAGTTTCTATATTGTTTGTCTTGATTTTTTTTTTTGGTAAAAGAGGACAAATTGTTGAACTTCACAGATAATCTGACCTTTTATTTTCATCGTTCCTTTGATATGATGAGATCAAATGATCCTAGTGTAAAAGAGTGGTGTCAGAAAACCACTGGGTAGCAAAATCTAGGGGATTGAAAAATTTCTTAACTGTATCTGCTTGAGGACACCATTAAGCAGTAGAAATTTTCATTTACTTGTCCGGTGAAAATTTTATATTGGGAACCAGATTTTGTCAATGTCCATTGGTGCAAGTGTCCTGCAAAGATAGTTGATATATTGAAAACAGAATTTTATTTGTTGATATAAGATAGAAAATATCTGGAAACATGCAGCCTACATAGGCATGGGTGAATGTCTTAGCATGCCTACAATTTAGTTCAGCTTTCTGGCAAAATCTTAATCTCTGTCATCATTCTTTCATTGGTAGGTCACAGATCATAATTTTTCCCATAGATAATCAGCACATACTAGTTAACAGATGTTTTTTGCTTGTCCAGTGACTGTAGCTTATAGGCACTTCATTTCTGTGATCAGCATTGATGCAGTGTCAGATCGAGACTTTGTAATGGAGCTTCTTGCAGCCAATTCCATCTTGGCTGTCCATCTTTCACGGCTTGGTGAAGACTGGGTCTTGTGGGCATCGGAGGAGTTTGGCTTTATCACCCCAAGCGACTCTGTTTCAACCGGGAGTAGCATAATGCCCCAAAAAAAGAACCCTGATCCAATGGAACTCGTGCGTGGAAAATCTGCTAGAGTTGTGGGAAACCTAGTGACTCTTTTCACTTTGTGCAAGGGGCTGCCTTTTGCATACAATCGGGATCTCCAGGTAACTAAAAATCTCATCTCCAATGAAAAGTGTCCTTAACCATCTTGTTAGTGTAGGTATTAGCGGTAAATGTTGTGATGATAGTATATATATGTCTAGAAATATCTTTGCTGTTTATGTTGCTCATTCCCTTCCATGCTTTTCGAGCCCATATATCTGCCACTTTGACCAACTTTCATATTTATCAGCTCTTGTGCTGACACGAAAAAATAAAAATAAAGAGAAAGAAGCTTTAATGAACAGAAAGTCAGGTTTATATAGATAAATCTGTACAATCACCACGTAAAGTGAGCAGGAGGAATTGCTAAGATGCATCATTGGTTGAAAATCCTCTCTTCTTTTTCTTTTCCCCCTTTTTCATCTGTTACTGCTGAGACATGAGCAAAAAGTTTCTACAAAGATACCATTACTGGTAAGATTCTGTTTCATGAGATACAGGAAGATAAGGAGCCTGTGTTTGTCAGTGTGAAGACTGTCATTGGGATGCTTGAAGTTTCAGCAGAGTTTGCTCGGAATATCAGTTTCAATCACGAGAGGATTCTGAAGGCTTTGCCCGCTGGGCATCTCGATGCAACTACACTTGCTGACTATCTAGTTAAAAAGGCAGGTCATATATTTTGGGCCTTTTATTTGCAGCATCCAAGATTTTTTTTTGTAATATATTTTACTTCCTTTACATGCTGTTCTTATAATATTTAGTAGCAGATGCATGCTACTGACCTCAACATCAGTTTTATGGTTGCTCTCAAAGAAATTCCTGGTAAATATATACAACAATGGTGACTGTAGGATCTCTACTTGTGGTCTTTTATTTGTGCAGGGCATGCCTTTTAGGACATCTCACGACATTGTTGGGAAGTCTGTGGCACTCTGTGTATCCAAGAACTGCCAGCTACAGGACCTCTTGCTTGATGAGCTCAAGAGTATAAGCTCAGCATTTGAGGAGGATGTTTATGAGTTTCTCGGTGTTGAAAACTCGATCAACAAGTTCTCTTCATATGGGTCCACGGGATCAGCCTGTGTGGCAAGCCAGATTGACTACTGGGTCACAAAACTCAACATTGAGAGGATCTGAACTTTCCTCTGGTAATTTGAAATGTACTTAGATTCAGGTTACCAGGTGAGTCCTTGTCATGATCCTGACAGAGCAGCATTGGTTCCAATCTCTTTATTGAGATTCTCAAGCGGTACCAACTCGAGGCTGTCTCTGTAGCATAGTTATTTTAGATCCGAACCGATGTTTGGAGAGTGGAAGTTATATTTTTCCAGTAAAATTCTGATCTTGTTCTTGCAATAACTTGCTTGGTACGATGAGATGGAAAACTAATCCTATCACATGAAACTGTAGTTTGAATATTACTGTACTCCATTCCCCTGCTGTTGCAACAATCCAACTTGTTCGTAAATCTCTTCTTTTGAGTTCACGTGTTAGGTAATATCGACTCACACCAATGACATAAACGGCAGCGTTGGCCGCCCAAGGTAAAAGGCAAGCCTTCTTAGAGAGCCGTGATTGTCAAGATCTCTACTGACTTTGTCTCCGGAGCCAGAATCGGTTTTTTTGCCCAATCTTGAACCCATCTGGTTCATCTAAAGCTGGGTTGAGAACCTGCCCGACTTTCGACTGTAATCTGCGGATAACTGCAGGGTGAAACAAACTGAGCCTCAAATTTGTTACACTAGCTTCTTCGGGGTGAAGCTTTTGTAAAACAATACTGTATTGTCATGAAGAAGACGGCAATGCAACTGCTCATGAAGCATTCCTGTTGACAGATCCACCACCAGAAAACCATTTTCAGCAAGTCGATATCACATTTGGTTATCACGAAAAAGAGCCCACAGGAAGAACAAAAATAGGAGCCACAGGCATGCGCCCGCAGTCGATATCGGTGGTAAAGTTCTCATTTCAAAAGGGAAGCCTGCAAAAGCAACTGATACGAATCAGTTTGTCCTCGCTAGCTATTGAAATTGTTTCTTTGTAACTTTAGATGAGCTTAGGTACCCTAATTTGAGGGGGACATCAGAGCCTTCGGCTTCCAGCTGCGGGGCAGAGCTACAGCTGCAGACGTTGGCTGCAGGCTCCGCAGATGACAGCCCTCCCACCTCTGGGACACCCGGATTATCCGATTCCAACAGAACAAGCCGTTTTCCTTTAGAAGACAACTCTACCTGCGGTAGTAAACGAGCATATGCATTCACAATATATCGACTCATTAGATATTTCTGCAGAAGATAATTAAATAGCAGTGCTCATTCCCTTCAGGGGCTACAACATACTTCACTTCTCAAGTGCCGTTTTGAGCTTCGGTCCATTTTCATGAAGTCATCTTACCATGCCCACGTTGTCTCTGCGTTTTTAGAGATTGATATCCCTATCACGAAAGACAGATGAATCGAAGGGTGTCTTACCTGGTGCTTTAACACTATGTTTGCTTCGATCAACTGGGCTTCCTGCAATCTCCCCAAAGGCACAGAAGAAATATCGTGTAATTGCTAGCCATAGGTGAAGAGTAGTATCAATGAAATCAATAATTTCTTCAACAAGATAATTAGTTAGTATTAACGGTGACCAACCCTTTTCTCCAGCTCAGCAATCTCGGTCATGATCCTTCCTTCCTTGAAATGAAAGAAAAACAAGTAGTAGATTATAAAGAATATGTTTATATGTGACAATGAAATATACTAATTAACAGGTAGGGATTGTTTTTTTCTTTTTTAAGAAAAAAAAATGATACCTTAGTCTGAAGAACATGGTCAAGGCCGGTTACGAGCCTTTTTTCAAGTTGTTCCAGCTCCTCCAAATCCATCCCTTCCAGATCCTCACCCTTAATCTGCCTGTTGAGATTCAGAAAATGTAACCCGAATAATTCTATCCGAGAATTAGTTCAGTATAAAAATGCAAGTTATAAATCCATCGTGAAAGATACTTTTTAAGTTGTTGATGATGTAGGAAACTAATCCTCTCATGTAAACCAAGTCTTAAGCCACTGGGCTCGTAAGTTCTGCAATCATATAATCGAGATAGAATGCGAGACTGCTCCTTGAACATGAAGGTTAATGCGCGACTACAGGGAAAAGCTTAGCCTAAACTTGAAACGATTATCAGGGCAGGGCATACATACCTCAGCTGGTGGGTCTTTTCTGCAAGTTCCTTGCTTAATCTGATGTTATTACCACTCTCCATCTACAGATACACATACATAATCAAACACACATATATAAACACCAACATATATGTGCATATTAATTTATGCTCTAGATGAAGCCGTGGAATGTTGCTCATGCATATGCGATCACCAATCCAGCCTTTCATTTAGATTCAGTCCATTCCTTTGTGTGGCTTTGATTATTCATATTGGATAACAAGAACAAATTAATTAGAGGGTGAGGAAAGGGTGTATACCTGCAGCTCGAGCAATGGGGCGTCCATGTGCTCCGTGCTGACGCAGTGGTGGATCCGATACCTCTCGAGCGTATTCATCAGGCTGTGAAGAATAATATCTCAAACTTCCAATAAATGCATGGTTCACTTAGGGCGAAGGAAAATACCCGAGGAAGCATGTTCTTGGGAGGCTACGGAATCGGTCAGGTCACCAACAATCCCCATCACTTGATAGTCAAAAGACACTCGCGTTTCTTCCATTACACAAAACCCTAGAGTTGGATATGTCTCCACATGGATCGCACTCTTTTCTTAAATTATCATGGAGTCGCCAACCCTAAGCGGATCTCCATATGTACAGATCGACCCATGTCGTGAGTGATTAACCTTGCTTTACTACATATATCATCACGAAGTGCAGCTATATAATTAACATATTAATTTGCACAACGCGTATACACAATACAATTCTATCTTCACCCGTACGTACAACCTCCCCCAAAAAAAAAATAAGGGACTAGACAAGGAGAGATTCTTAAAAGAAGAAACATCGAGTAATTATTATTAGTAGTAGTAATTCTAGTTTTTGGATAGTGGTACTATGTGTCTCGGGCATACCGTGGAACAGGCTTGAAGAAGAAACTAAATCATTGCTAACGAGGAATTTAGAAATCATTAATTTCTCCGAAATTTGTCGCCTCAATCTCTCTCTCTCTCTCTCTCTCTCTGACACACACACCCCTATTGTCTCTATAATCGCTATTTATTAGTGTAACTACATGTCTTTGGATTGACATTCAATTTCGACCTGTATGAACTGCGTACACTTGGAAACAGGATTCCCAGCCTCTCTTATAAGGGTTCGCTTCGTTGAGAGAATTTGATTTCATGAGATACTCTTTAAATAGGCCACCGACGAATGTCGTCATGGCTCAATATCGTCGCACATTGTAATTAATTAGTAGATCATACGTGTACAAATTTGGAAATTAGAAAGTGCTGATGATGGTGCAAGAACAAGTGCGTACCTGGAGTTGGAGAACTCGAAGAGCTTGCCGGTAGCCGAGAAGATGATGATGGCAACCTCGGCATCGCACAGAACCGAGAGCTCGCTCGCTTTCTTGAATAGCCCTCTTCTCCGCTTCGATAAGGTCACCTGCCTCGCCGTCAGGTTGTCGATCTTCCTTATCTTAATCTTCTCCCTAGCCATTCCCCAGCAACCCGGATCGATCAAGCCCCTGATGTTGGATAGGTCACACTCACGACTACCGGCCACAAGAAAACATACATAAGAAGGAACATAAAATACATGTGTAAAAAATGGAAAATTACTAGAGGGCTTTCTGAAAATGGGCATAAGAAACCCTAGGAGAATACACAGGACTGGTTCAAGTATACAAGTTCAGATCCACTTGCAGTAGGAGATCTAGACACAGAAAGAGAAGAAAACTCACAAGCAGAATGTTGATAACACAAGCCAATGCACGGATGAGATGAGAAACTATGCAATCAAAGAGCTCTCTCCTATACCTTTCGACCTCTTCTTGTACCTTTGAAGGACTGATTAGATCAAATGATCAGAGCACTGCCTGCTAGTATATAGCCAAAGATTAGGAAAAGACAGAGAAATATAGAGAGAGAGAAGGAGGGAGAGGGGGATGAAAAGGGAGCATGCTTGATCAAGAAAGGAAAGGTCCTCCCCTTGCCTTTTATGCTGAACCAGATGCAATTATTATTATTATTATTATTATTATCATTATTATTTCAATGCAATTTATTAAGCAAAGCATCAAATTTTAATCTAACTAAGACTTCTATCAATCGAATTATTGAACTTTGAATATAGCGATTGAAAAGAAATTAGGGAATGTCTAGGGGGTTTGTGATGCTTAGCTCCTCTTGTGGTAGGGTTCGGGGTCCTCCTTATTAACAATTGAAGACCTCAGCTCAGGTGACTGAGTCCGCCTGAGGAGTTTATGTTCTATGTATACCTCTCGAATTACTATCCAGATAAGTATGAGCTCCCACCAAGATGGTCACTACACGATTAAGATTTCGATGTATCCATAACTTACAATATCGTGTGATTTATACCTTACATGTGTATCATCATACTATGTATTGTATTACAGCCAAATGTATCATGGATTGATTAGTCCTATGCAAATTTTGAGCCATCATCCTCTAGAGAAAAACAGTCACACATCAGAGTGAAATAGCATTTCCTTTTATGTCAAATGTAGTATAAATAATTACGATTAATTCAATTTCGAGAATGTTGGCCCACCATTAGTGTTTCCGTACTAACTACGATTTTTTTTTCATTTATGATAAAAAATCATAGTTAAATACGATAATTTTTATTATCTAGTTTTCAAGTTTAAATTTCAAGTTTAAATGGCCCCAAATTAGTCCGTGAAAAATAGTGTGTATTTCAATGTACCATGAGCTAGGCTTTTTGAGCGTGTAAGCCAATTGGGGAAGGGTTTCGATTGCATTATTGATCTTTTGATCGAGCACGATTGTTACTATGTGAGGTGCCACGGACTCCAATCTTTAGTTTAATCCGACACATCATGCAGCACATCACCAGATAGCATCCGATGGTCGATCAATAAGTTATTAAAGATATCGAAATTTCCGTCTAAATCGTACTGATCAATCGATCGAATGTCCCTCATTATCCCCGTACTTTATTCTTGAGATTTGTGAGGGATATGAGATGAGTAAAAAGATAGAGCCATATGGCCACTTCCTTCAATCAAGGCATCGAGACAAGTCCAAACACCAACAAACTTCTTGAATTTGATATATCACAAACAAGAATATAGAGAGATGAAGAGGCTCTTTTTCCTTTTTTTTCTTTTTCTTTTTTGCTATTTTGTTTGATTCAACAAACACGACCACATATCCCAATCCCAAGATGCGTTTTTTTTCTTTTTACTAAATATACAGTGGGGGGGAGGTGGCCCGTCGCCCATGTGGGGTTGTGTACGATAATATTGCCACTCTTAATTAATTGTATTTGCTTCTTCCTAAGCCTGTTTATTATAGATTATTAATTACCCTTTCTTTTTCTTCTGGAAACTGCTGGCTCCTGAGCAGTGGTGGTAATGATCTTGCAAGACAAATAACAAATCAAATTTGGATTTGCCATCCGATGAGATCAGTGCTCAAACGGCTGGAGGCTTGAGGCCTGATCTTGTTAGCCCATAAGTTGCACCACTTCGGGCCTCAGTCTACGCACATTACGCTATGGAGTGCCCGAGTACTTTGCAAGTCTGCGATCAACTCAAAGGTGCATTCCGCCGGCCCGGCCAGGCCCGGGTCTACTCCAGTGGCTCACAAACTAGGCCGAGCTTAACCCTCAAGGAAAGGGTCAGGGTGGTGTGGCTCGGCTCGAGCCCCTGTCGAGTTCTGAATTTAGGCTGAAATAAAATGTGGCCGCTATCTATAAAGGTTTGTCAAAAAAAATAGTATAATGTAAATCTTATATATATACTTAAATATTATATATTTTAAATTTATTTTTTAATTATATATGTTTGATTCTGCTGAAATCATAATTTTAACGGTTCTAGTGCTTAACGGTAACACGTGACGTCACATGTCAGTAAAATCTCTGCCACATCAGTTGAAATGTGGTATGTCGGCATTGCGCATAAACAATTTATTAATATATTAGTAAATAATTATCGCATCGACACAATATTAGAATTACGGTTCAAATATATTATGAAATTAAATATATAATATTGAAATAATTATTTTAAAATATATAGAATTTATGGGTGAAGATGGACAAATATATAAAATTTTTTGTAATTATCTAAAAAAGTTAGGAGAATTAATGTTGACGTCAAGTATAAAGATGTAGAGATAAATGAAAATGAACAAAAAAGATGATATAAAAACAAAAAAAATGTTATTTTATTTTGTGGGGGACTTGATAGAGTGGAGCGGTCAGTCAATTTGTTCGGCCTAATTTTCCATTCTGGGTCCGCAAAACCGGCCTCTCCTCTGCCCGTTTTCAATTCGAATCCAGAGTCAAATGCACGGCCACCCTAGCCTTATCGAAGCCGAGAGGCTGCTCGGAGTCGCCGAGAAGCTCCTCCTCGCCCGTGATCTCAACGGCTCCAGGGAATTCGCTCTCTTGGCCCAGGAGACCGAGCCTCTCCTCGAGCGCTCCGACCAGATCCTCGCCGTCGTCGATGTCCTTCTAGCCACCGAACGCCGCGTCAATGACCACTACGACTGGTACGCCATCCTCCAGATAGACCGCCGGACCGATGACCAGGAGCTCATCAGGCGGCAGTACCGCCGACTCACCCTCCTCCTCCACCCAGACAAGAACAAGTTCCCCTACGCAGATCACGCTTTCCGGTTCGTTGCCGCCTCCTGGGCAGTCCTCTCCGACCCAGGCAAGAAGGTTTCCTTTGATCGGGAGCTCAGCTTCTTTACTAGGATCGATCTGTCCTCCTCTGCGGCACAGCAGGTGAAGCCGCCGGTGGGGCGGACAGACCCCGGCGGTGGCGTTTTCGCGGAGGTTGCTCGGGCGCAGACTGATAATCGACCCACGCAGCCTCAGCCTCCGGAGGAGCCGGTGGTGGGGGAAAATGCGGGCAACGACAGGTCTAGGTCGACGTTCTGGACCACATGCCCGTACTGCTATTACCTGCATGAGTACTCCACCATGTACTTGAACTGTTGCCTGAGGTGTCAGGAGTGTAAGAGGGCTTTTCATGGCGTTTCCATCACCTCGCCACCGCCTCAGTTGCCAGGAAAGGACGCGTACTATTTCTGCTGGGGGGCCTTCCCTCTTGGCTTTGAAGTCACTGGGAGTGAGCCGAAAGTCGTGCCCAAGACACCAGTGGCGGGTGATAAGAGCGGTTCAACTAAGAAACAAAAGAAGCCAGCAGGAGGCGGGTCGGCAACCAGGCGTCCAGCCGCACCAGCGCCAGGCCCGAATGGGCCTAGGAAGAGGGGACGTCCAAGGAAATATGCTTGAGTGGCGGTTCAGGTCTTTGGGAACAAGGTTCAGACTTTGGAGGCCGAAAGGCAGAGCAGAAGAAGTGTACGCTTGGGTTCTGAGTTTCAGTTATGGCGAAGTGTTTTGAGGGTTCTTGAAGCCGTAAGTCGATCTGTGGTAACTTATAAGATGGGCAAAATCCTAAATTTATCCAACTCGACAATTTGGAACAGCTATGGCGATGGCGGTTGCTTGTCGATGGACGCTGATGTTCTCCTTCTCCTTGCGCTTTTTCTTTCCCGCTTGTAAGACTGCTTAGGTTTGTTTCCTAGGCTGACTTGCCTCTTTTAGCTCTTTTCTGTAGCATTGTGGGTGCTGTAATCCTCTGTAAATCTTATCATCAGGGTTTTTACTTCCATGGACTGGTGGCACAAATAAGCACGTGGTCCCTTTCTAATGTCAAGTTGTTCTCTTCTACCCTCCTTTCTTTTACTATCAAAAGGAATTTCATAAAAATATATATTTGTATATTCTGGTTGAGAATGCTAATCAAGACTTATACAAGCCCACTTTTAATTTTCATATTCAATTGACGAAACTGCAGATTTGCAGTGCATAGTCCTTGGATCACGTCTACGAGGATACTGCTGCTATTTCTTTGATGTGTGACATTTCAATGTTGAATTGAGAAATTGGTCAGTAGTGGTAGAGAGTTCTGCGGTATTCTCGTATGGTGGTTGCTTTGTTCTCACATGGCAACCCCTGGAAGTGGATTGTAACTTATTGGCCGCATAACTGTATAACGAAGAAAACTTGAACGGATAACAATAGAACGCAGGCAGCTCTTGTACTAATGTGTTTTGGTGTTTTGAACCTATCAAGATGGGGATGGTGGGAATTAGGAGTTGTGGATTTTGTGTGTTAAGTATCCTGCAGTTGTATGCAGCATGATAGCCTTGTGTGTCTCTGGTGGTTTTCGTTCATCAGAAGATCTACATCATTGAGTACTTGTAAGAATATCGGGGGTCTGTGTTTGTGGCCATTCTCTGGTGCTTTAGTGGTTTTGTTTCATAAGATGCTCTGTCTGTATTCTAAAGCAGGTCTTGGATTGATCTGAATTGTTCTAAGTTAACATGTCACGAACTTTGCTTTGAGGGTTTGAAGAATAGTAGACTCCATTCAGTGAGCTAGTGTTGTATTTCCTGAACTGTCCACTGAAGACAGACGCAAGCCTCCGCTCAAGTTCTCTTTTCCTATTGGTACATGAAAATGAAGTGTCCTTACATGAAAAACAAAGGCATTTGATCGATGGATCAATCCTCGAACGCTTTGAACATTTGATTCTTGATTATTGGACAATTCACAAGGTGCAGCATCAGTTTAAGTTGAGCTGTTATATTCAAGGTCGGTGCACGAATTTATTAGGTAACCGGTCCTTGAACTCATAGGAGAACCTCGCGGCCTTTGAGACTTTGACGACTCATTCAGGGCCATATCTTTCAATTGGAAGCAGGAAGGACTGAAATGAAGAGGATACAGAACAAAGAGGACCTAAATAAAAATAGTCGGATTGTTGTCCTTTTATCGAAAGGAATCTCTAACGGTAACGACAGCTCCGTCTCCCCTTCCCACGAAGTTGGATTTTTCATGAACTGTCCCATCCGATTGGATAAGAATGCCATGCCTTATTACATCGGCTTCACTTTCCTATGGATGGACGGATGAAACTCGGGGCATTGGCATAGCTTCCTTATCAGGGTCAGAGGAGGTGAAATAGAATGGCTTGGAGAATTGGTATGGCAGACGCGTCTCCATTTTCTTTCATTTCTCGTCTCCTTACTGACCCAGAAGATTCAGGCCATTGGTTTGTTGATTCGTTCTGTTTCAGGTTCCCGAGCTCGTTCAGTCCTTTCTTCTGCTGCTTCAGAACTTCGGACTGCAGCCAGAAGAAGACCAGGCTCTTCAGTTCTTGGTGACCCTCTCCAACGCTGCCTTTCAGGTTCTTTCCCTGGGCTACGCTGGAGCCGGCCCGAAGATGGAAAAAGGGTGAGCTTTTGGACTGTGGGTGTTGTTGAAGGGGCTATGTTTAACTTCTTCAGTGATTCGTGGTCTCGATTGAATAATTCGACTTCACAGATGGAGGGGAGGTTTTGGGATAAGAGAGCTGCTTCAGTGCATTGTGCAAGGTAAAAGCTAAGAACCTTTTGCTTCTTGCACATACTTAGTCAGTCTAAAAAAAGGAGACAATTTTCCCTATCTTTTCCTGTAACAGCTTTCAGAAATTTTCCACTGCAAAACATGAAGAGTGGAAGACAAATGACGTGGAAAATGCGGACAGAAGTGGAGAGGACAATGAGAAATTGTTCGATGAGATCAAACAGAGGTTTCTGAATTTTAAGAAGAACAAATTCTTGTAAGGAGCTGATGTCGTCTTCAATTTACAATCTTCTCCCTTTTGATTCGAAATTCTGCTTCATCTCTGTGTCTGTTTTGTAATATCCATTTTTGAGCAGGAAAGAAGCAGAGCATTATCAGACTCTTGCAAAGATTCAGTCACCAAAGGTGATCTAGAGAAACTTTTGATCCTTAACATACTGCAATAAATTTCAATTATAAACATCTTCTTTAACAGAAAAATAACAAACATCTCAACTAAAGAATAGCGCTTAAGCTAAAAGGTTATTGGACAGTTTATGGTGATCACCTGTGCTGACTCTCGGGTTTGTCCCTCAAACACCCTCGGATTTGAACCGGGTGAAGCCTTCACAGTACGGAATATTGCAAATCTTGTTCCCCATAGCGAGGTTGGGCTCCATCTTTCTCTTCAAAATATAAATGTTTGGTCTGATTGTCCAGTATATTGGTTCGTGACCAAAATTGTCCAGCTGATTCCAAATACCTTCACAGTTTGGACCATCAGAAACTAGTGCAGCCATTGAGTTTGCCGTAAGATCACTTGAAGTAAGTGCATACATTCCTCTAGGCATACTCTCCATTTATCTATTTGGATGTTCCAACCATACAGATTAAACATAAGAGTTCTGCAAACTTTTTATGTCCATAGTTAGCATTTCAGGAAGGAACCATGGATGTCTGCAAGTTGGTTGCCTCGTAGGTTCTGAAATATCCGGAAAGCTCTGTCTTTCAAAACTTCTTATAAGACTTCCCATTCCGATTTCTGATTTTTGCATTTCGTACTCCAAAATTTGCTCCCCTAGTCTGACTTTCTTTCATTCTTGCCTTTTCGCTTTTTGGTTCTTTGCAGGTGAAGAATATCCTTGTTATTGGCCACAGCAATTGTGCAGGAATTGAAGCACTCATGAGCTTGAAAGATACTGAATCAAGGTATCTTACCATTCTCATTTGTCAGTCCAGCAGTTTCTGCTTAACTGATGACATTATGTCATTATTTCTCCTCAGGAGTTACATTGATAAGTGGATAATGAATGGGCAGGCCGCAAAGTCACGAACAAAATCCTCTGCAGCTCATCTTGATTTCTACCAGCAGTGCAAACACTGTGAAAAGGTCTCATTCAGCAGCAGAAATATGCCCATAATACTGATGGTTCCAATACTTTCCTAGCTGTGCCAACCCAAAATAGGAGCCCGATAAGAAGACAGGTATACCAGGTTGAAGCTTCTTTTTGATCTCAATGTTACTTGTAGGTATCGGTTAATGAGTCGCTGAAGAACTTGCTCAAGTACCCATGGATAGAGGAGAGAGTAGGAAAAGGAGAACTCGCACTCCATGGAGGCTATTATGATTTCATTAACTGTACATTCGAGAAGTGGACACTTTATCTCGACGGACAAACTCCAGGCGAGGGACACCAGTTTTCTATTAGAGATCACACTTTTTGGTGCTGAAGAAAACTTTCCTTCAAGCGTGGCCATAGGGAAGCCAAGCAGACTGAAGTGAAAAATGTAAACCATTGTAAAGAAAGCAAACTCGACTGTATCTTTGGAAGCAATCTCATGAAATGATATAAAGAAAAGCTTTTTGCATAGTTGATGATATGAATTTATTCTCAGTAATGCTATGAGGTTGGTTGAGATCAGATATGAGATAAGCAGGATCTTGAATTTAGATATTATGAGTGAACAAAGATCCGTAATTAATGGAGTTTTACACTTTTGAATCGATCTAATTCGATACTATACATTAACTATAACCAATTGAATTTATACACATGCTATTGGTAACACCTTCTTCTGTGACTGTAACTTTCCGTGAAGTTAAAAACTAAGTGATAAAGATTTTGTGAAATCTTCTAGAATTTCAATGGCTAAAACGATGGGATACATTTACACCAATCTTCTATCCATGCACAAACCATGGAACAGTAGACAGTAAGTGAAATCCAATGAATAGTTTCGAATATCGCTCACGTAATTACCAAATGTTGGGTATTTCCCACCAAGAGGGATAGATGTTCAATTTGTTTGCCGCTCTCTTGGTGAATAAATAGGCACAGCATTTCTAGTATCCAAACAAAGCTTTCGTGTTGATCTGATTCTACCGCCGACTACAGAGTTAAATAATGCATCGTCAGTGTCATTATGGAACAGTCTATCTCTGTCATTCATTGGATATTCGATGTACCACTGTGCAAGCTTCGTTCCTGCTATTTGTTACTTAAATTTGAACCCTTTGTGCTGCTATGTTTGATTCCTTTTATCAGTATAAACTGTTAGCGGCAATAATTTCTCAATCGCACAATAAACTCAGATGACAATGCATAAATACTTACGACACAAAATCGTAAATGCAGTGACGAAAATGAATAGAAATGGAAAACCAATCGAAGTCGAGGCCTGTGGCAGTCACAGTGTCCTTAAGACAAATTCAACCCCTCCTGGGTGTGCTGAGGTGGCTTGGTCGATTGTCTCCCAGGATACAACGACGATATGAGTCGAGGACAGCACCGGACCTTGAGCTCAAAGGCGAACCAATAGATGGCAAAACACCAAGACAGAAAACTATGCTTGAGAATCTGAGAAGGAGAGCTTATTCTGTTTGTTGAGCAATTTGCTCAATATATAGGAAGAAGATAGGGGTAATGGCTTAGCATACCAATAGGCACGATAACATTTAATTATCGAATTAAATGTATGTTACCATTAATCTATCCATTAATGGTTGATTCATCATTAATCCGAACATTAATAATGAATTCAACGAATCATTCATAAATAACCATTAATTGTTATAGTATTATGATCGGATTCGAAGAATCATTCATAAACAGCCTTTAATTGTCTTATTAAGAGTATGTTACCATTAATCTATTCATTAAGAGCACATTCATCGTTAATCCGAACATTAAGAACGAATTCGAAGAATCATTCATAAATAGCTCTTAATTGTTAGATTAAATGTGCCTTACCATTAATCGACTATTAATGACTGATTCATAATTAAGAATGATTCAACGATTTCGAGTATTATGAATGATTCAAGGAATTCGAGTATTAAAATGATTCAATGAATTCAAGCATTAAAAATATTTCAATGAATCCGTAGAATCATTGTATGAGAACAATTTTTCATTCATAATCAAATAAATGCTTAGCCAACATAAACCACGATTTGAGAACTTTCTTGTAGTTGAATTCTTTATAATTTTATTCTAATGGTCGTTGATCAGCAGATGCAGGTCATCGAGCAAGATAGGCTACGTTCCATGATAGGTGAGTAGTCTGATTTGCTTTTCCATGGTTTCTGTCCTTTGGGGTGGATTTAGGATTGAATAGCTGAGCTTCTATTGACTTCTGCTGATGATAGAAATCGTATGATTTACTTCCGTTGGCGTATGAGTGCCACCGACAGCCTTTGATATTGTGTGGGTGAACGGTTGAACTAACAACACACAGCCCTTCTCAACTACCTTTACTTCTGGCTGTTACTTGTTGCCGCATCCTTTATCTGATCATCCCAACTCTTCCCTATAAAAAGCCCCAGCAAGATCTCATTCAAATCACCACTCGAATCTTAAGCACTATACCTTCTCTACACGAAATTCAGAGAAACCAGAAAGCTCCACTTGCAATGGCCTTTCATCCAAAATCACTCCTCTTTACCCTCGTGCTCATTGGTTTGGCATTGGCTGGTGGAAATGGGGTGCTCGCCGCTCGTCACCTCCTAGACACCGAGCTGCCCAAGATCCCTGAATTGCCCAAGCCTGAGCTGCCCAAGATCCCTGAATTTCCCGAGCCTGAGCTGCCCAAGATCCCTGAATTTCCCAAGCCTGAGCTGCCCAAGATCCCCGAGTTGCCCAAGCCTGAGCTGCCGTCCATCCATTCCCTGCCAAAGCCCGAAATCCCGTCCCTGCCTAAACCTGAACTCCCATCTCTTCCCAAACCCGAACATCCAACTATACCGAAGCCTGAGCTACCTCTGGTGCCCAAGCTGCCTGAATTGCCAAAACCGACGCTGCCCACCATCCCAGAACTTCCAAAGGACATTCCTGTCCTCCCACATCACTGAACAAGTCCTTGAGCTATGTCTGGATTGAAGTATGCCGTCCGTCCTTCGTGGTACGGAATATAGCAGTATATGAGGGATCCTAGGATTCTTCGGCTACGTATCTTCTACAGTGTGATTGATGATGATACACCATCCTGTGTGTGCGAGCTTGGTGTCCTTTTACTTGTATCTGTGTTCCCGTGTCGATTTCAATAATAATAATAATAA
>CXYZ01007879.1:62426-86113 GCA_900006705.1 Sonneratia caseolaris
TTTTTTCCATTTATATTTAATTTATTAATTTTTTTATTACTTTTTAACAAATAATTCAAACTGATTAGTCGAACAGTAGAATCGGTTCAAAATAATTCAATTCGATAATTATTTAATAGTTATTATTAATGAGATGTAATGCTTAAACTAAACTGAACTCATCTAATAATTTGGCAAAGAGCAAACCGAACCGAATTAAACCATATCCATCCGTGCTTCCAATGATCGGATTCAAAGTCAAAGTATTGGACCCGTCCACTGACTTCTTCGGCACGGCACTGGAGGAAACTATGCCTTCTCTTCTTGAAAGGACCAACCCTAGCATATTCCTACGTCGGATAGGGATGTCCGGCGCAGGGGCATAGAGATGGCTTCGGACCGATGGCTGGAATTCCGATTCCTTTTCTGTACGGGGATTGGGGAAGGACGGTCAATGGTTTCCTCATCAACTACTTCATGGAAAATGTCTTCCTTATGATCCTCGCCATTCTAAGTTGCAACCACCAACAAGACCATATTAATTAATCAGTGACATTATATTATACTAGATCCTTTGTCCTTGTAGATATTATTATTCCATGTATAGGACTGCAGCAGTGATATCCAGATCAATCCAATAGAGTTTAGCTAAGCTTATAACTTGATGCGCACAGCCTGTAGGAACTATGAATTAGCTTCCTCTGATTTGTATTCGAGGATGGAAACGGATCATTAGGTGATTCGGAGGTTCCCCGTATTTGCTGTGGTGATTGAGGCACACCAGAGGTGGATAACCCGGGTTAAACTTGGTCATGCAGTGAAGATATGCACCGAGAAAAATGTCAAAGTTCTATCTATATCATTTCTGATCTTTATTGATTATGACCACGTCAAAATCAGTTGTTCTCTGCTGATGTTGTTGTTGTTGTTGTTGTTGCCCTTAGCTCTCCACATGCTTCCTTAGGAGTCATCTCTGTCACTTGAATCTATTCCTCCCTAAATGATACATTTTTTCTTTGCTTAACCTGCTGTTGAACTTTGAACATCTGTGCTTATTCATGCCTCGAGCCAAAACCCAGATAACAAACTGAGGAACAGTGTGCTTCTTTTATACCTTTGCTGAAGCTGCTCCTGCGTGAGATTCTTCAGGTGCAGACAGGCACATGCTCTTTCATCGATCATCTTTCACGGGGAAGTATCCAATGATTTCTCCTATCTGTCATCGTGAGAACGTACAGTCCAGTTGTCGTACTATTATAGTGTCAAGATTGCTGTTGATGCACTGTCTTCTGTTGTTTGATTTTCTGGTCCTTTCCCTCTTTCAGATGACCCACTCATGTGTCTTTTTATCGTACCCGAAATACACAAGCACTGCTTCTGTTCAAAAGCTTGTCTTTAGTGCGTGCTTCATTATAATGCAGTGAGAAAATGACATTTCCAAAATAAAACGCAGCGAGAAAACGACCCGAAACCGGTTTTATCCATAACAATGTTCCGAAATGGCCCCCATGATTCTTGAGAAAAATCCAGAGCTGTGATGGGAATGGGAATGGGAATGGGCTCTCGTGAACGAGGTGGGGCCGACTGCCGGCTGGGGCCTCTCCTTTGAAGGTAGATCAATATGCTGAAGGTATTGATGGTGAAACTTCCAAGTTTTGTTTCCTTAACCGTACAACTAACGTATGATATCTTCCCTTGTATTCTGTTCTTCGGCTTGTCTCATGGATATCTATAAAACTCGATCGATTCGATGAGGCGTAAACTCTCCTTATCATAAATTTTTTTGTCTCACTCACGAAATCCGACAGACGACGGGCTTGTGATTGTGATTGTGATTTTAAAAAGAAAAAATAATGGTCATAGTCCTCGAAGTGGGCCGGGGAATGCTGGGAGTGGGCCCCTGTCCAAGATAGGGAAAGCCGAAGGTGAACCCGTGACCGACCGCGTCGGCCCATTCCCGCACAACTTTGGTGCCGTCATCTATGTGCTGTTACCCTCCAAATCGTGGTCACGGGAGCTCCCTCAATTCAATTTACCAAACTACCCGTCACCGTCGTCATCTTAGCTTCACTTGTTTCCTCCCAGTGTGGGACCAGGTTTTATCCGAACCTCGCATTTCTGTCAGTTGTTTTCGGCTCATTCTCATTTGTCTTCTCTGTAAGAATCAAGATTTCACAGCCGACACATTCGGCGACCTTTGTCCGAGCCTGTGATGCCCGGTTGCTTAGTACAAGATACATTATTAGCCCGAGTCTAGACGATTGTGTTGGTTTCCCAGCATCAGATCTCATAAAGTTCCAAAAATCCGTCAAATCTAGCAGGCTCATAATCCCAATCATTGCAGGGTATTCTGGTAATTTCACGCCCCAGCCTCCATACATATTGCTGAGCTCCTTTTGCCCGTTAAGCATCCGATCCAACACAGAGAGCCATGGACGAGCCCGTGAGAGCTCTGGTCCTCATCGCCCTTCTCGTCTCATGCACACTGGCAACTGACCCATGCGCCACCCAGTCTGACCTCTCCATCATCCACGTCTATGGCAAATGCTCGCCGTTCGACCCACCCAAGCCTGAGTCCAGCTGGGTCAACATAGTCCTCGACATGGCCTCGAAGGACCCAGCCCGCATCCGGTACCTGTCGTCCCTAGTGGCCCGGAAGGTCGTCTCCGTGCCCATTGCACCCGGCCAGCAGGTCGTCGGTGTTGGCAACTACGTGGTCCGAGTCAAGCTCGGGACCCCAGGCCAGACCATGTACATGGTCCTGGATACCAGCAACGATGCAGCATGGGCACCGTGCTCGGGCTGCACCGGTTGCTCTTCCACCATGTTCTCTCCTAACTCCTCCGCAACCTACGGCTCACTGGACTGTTCCCAGCCTGAATGCAACCAGGTTCGGGGTCTCCAGTGCCCCGCCACTGGAACTGGGGCTTGCTTCTTCAACCAGTCGTACGGTGGGGATTCCTCCTTCGCCGCCACCTTGGTCAGCGACTCTCTAACCTTGGGAACCGACATCGTCCGCAACTACACCTTCGGGTGCGTTAGCTCGATCTCCGGCGGGTCCATCCCACCCCAGGGCTTATTGGGCCTCGGCAGAGGCCCTGTGTCGTTGCTGTCTCAGACGGGCTCGCTCTACTCAGGCGTCTTCTCGTATTGTCTCCCCAGCTTCAGGTCCTACTACTTCTCCGGCTCACTCAAGCTCGGCCCAGTAGGCCAGCCGAAGAGAATCCGGACGACGCCGCTCCTAAAGAACCCGCATCGCCCATCTCTCTACTATGTCAACCTTACCGGCATAAGCGTGGGTCGGGTCCTCGTGCCCATGGACCCCACGTCACTGGCTTTCGACCCCACCACCGGTGCAGGAACCATCATAGACTCGGGCACGGTGATCACACGGTTCGTCCAGCCGGTCTACAATGCGGTCCGGGACGAGTTCCGGAAGCAGGTCCAGGGCCCTTTCTCAAGCCTCGGGTCCTTCGACACATGCTTCACCGCCACAAATGAGGCGTCTGCACCGATTATAACACTCCACTTCCAAGACCTCGACCTAAAGCTGCCAGTGGAGAACATCCTGATACACAGCAGCGCAGGATCACTGGCTTGCCTTTCGATGGCGGCCACACCGAACAATGTGAATTCGGTGTTGAATGTAATCGCCAATCTCCAGCAGCAGAACCTCAGGATAATGTTCGACACTGTCAATTCCGGGGTAGGGATTGCACGGGAGCTCTGCAACTGATGACATCCTCATGAGTTATTCGAATCCACCGACCGACCTTGTTATAACATAATCCCTCTCCCTGTCACTCCAGCTATCTGTCTCTGACATCTTCGTGTCTGAACCAAACCATGTCGTCAGTTTCCTCGGAGCAGTTATGGCAAATGAACTGCCCTTCATCTTTTTCGTTCCTTTCAATAATGTCCTTGAATCAATATAACGTTATCCTCTGTTTGGTGATCATGGACTCTGCGAAGAGGAGCTATCCCTACCGTCATGGATGGTGCGGCTTCAGTACAGGCAATGTTTGTCGTATGTGAATTTCGGTGCAGCTGTGCAAGCATTACAACCTTTGTCTAAACTAAGACAACATTTACCGACGCGGACGAACATAAAGAGCCCATTGAACGATGGATAGTAGAACAAATTGAGCACTCGTTGAATCCGCAATGTGGAAGTTCACCTCGTCATGCTACGACCCGAGACGCAAGAAGGTCATGCTCCTCGGGCGGCTCCATCTACAAAAGAAATTTTGTTAGACTCCACCACTGTGGCAGAGCAACACACCCTCACATCCCTAAGCCTTCCATTAATCCGATGCTGTCACCATCAACCTTCTGTGTCGGGCCGAGGCATCGTCATTGTCCAGCTGCGGTGCGAGAGGCCCACTTTGAGGCTAAATATTAGATTATCGGGTGTTTGCTACTTTCTGACTTTACAGTTTTTTAAGAGGTGAATCATCGGGTGAGACGCAATTGAGTATAATAATTGGATGCCCCACTTATGAAACACTTCACCGAGTGGTTCGGTTACTGAAACACTGAGTGAAGTAACATTGGGCTGTCATTCATGTGCTAAAAGCACCACATTCATGTCAGTCATGTGAAACAGAAGATTGGTAGAATGAAATTGAGAGGCGGCGCTAAATTCATATTTTGCTATATGAATCATTTGATATTTCGGAAATCTACCGATTGAATTTCCATATTTGAGATAGTCAATCAATTAAGAATCATAAATATGCATTTGACTACAGTGAGTGGNGTCAATCAATTAAGAATCATAAATATGCATTTCACTGCAGTGAGTAGTTTACTTTCCACTTATAGACATAGGCTTCCCAATGATATGTTAGCATTGATATAGTGATATATCATGCTTCAAAGTAAGTGTGCGGTCGAGAGTTCGACAACTCAATAATCTTACCAACTGGGCAAGTGGGATACACCATGGAGACCCCCGCAAGAGGCCCAAGTCCTGTGCTCCAAGTTGGCAGCTTGCAAGCCCTATTTGGGAAAAAATGATGCAATCAATTATGAAATGTCTCGAAATCAATTCGTGACCCGATGATGCAACTTCACCTTCTCTTGGCATCCTATCGGTTTAACCTGAACTATATCTCAATTCTCACCATGAACAAGTTTAGAGGCTAATTATTTTTCTTTATATCCGAACGAGTAAATTTTGTTAAATAAACTTATAATATTTCTTTTTTGAGATATATGAATTTTATATCGAAAGTTTAAGAGAAATTACTCGGTTAACATAAAATTCTAGTAATTTCAGAAGATTTGATTACAGGAGAGCTTTCCCTTTTCTTTTTTTTTTCTTACTGACTCTTTGATCTTAATAATGTTGATTTTAAGAATGAGTGATGGTCTTTTTCCAACCTCTTATTGCTCAACCTAAGAGCAAACAGCTAAGTTAATGCATTCCACTTATTGAACAGGATTCTATGTCGATCCATGACCCCGTGAATGTGGAAGGCGTCCACAACTTCTTATTGGGTGGAGACGACCGGTCCATCGATTTTCCTTCCATTTGCCACATTTCACTCAAATAGTTGAAGGGGGATGGTCCATCGAGCTGCCTGCAAGGGCCAACTTGATCCTCTTCCCTCGGGATTCCATATGACGGAACCCTAGGAGAGTCGTTAGCTTCAACTACTATACATGTTGCGGACAGTATTATCATATTAGATTAAATTTTTTGACTAGATAAGAGTTAAAATCTCCTATAAATTTGATAAAAATTTTACACAATAGTATAGCAGGTTATTGTGTGAGCTTAATTCATGTTAAGTTTGAGATTAGAATATTAACTCCTAACCTAATTATTATTTGAGACTTGGAAGAAAAAATATACCCGGCATGTTAGGAAAAAGCTGGAGATAAAAAAAAATGACTAGCTTATTAGTTGGTTGTTGAGACATAATTTCTTAATGATTATGAAAGAAAATAGTCTGATTTGTGAACCAAGAACATGTGTTTAGGACTCAATTCAGTGGCGGAAGACAATTTGCCCCAAAGACAATTACGAAATTCATTTTGCATCATCTCGAAACTCTTGCATTTTGGCCAGAAAAAAACTAACTCTGTCGCATCTCAAACCATGCAATCGAGCGGAAGTAGCAATTTCTTTGTTTTTTTTTTTTTTTTGGGGGGGGGGGGGGGGGGGCAGTTTCCGGCATTAAATTAGAAATTTCGCGCAATTGTCGGAATGAAACCCTCCGCGTGGACTCGGACTCGCCACTCCGAAGTCTCAGAAGAAATTGAAGAGCTCACTTCCTCGACCGTTCTCCCCCAGCGACCTCCCACACTATAAATCGGACTCTCCCTGTGTCTCGGGTCTACCACGACCCATACAGAGCCTCTCACTAACATCGCAGAATTCTTTCGATTGATTGTTTTAAAACTTCTTTGCATTTTTGCATTCATCCTTATTCGAGTTGATTCTTGAATCAGATTTGTAAGATGGGTCTCAAGGGATTCGTCGAGGGGGGGATCGCTTCGATCGTCGCCGGTTGCTCCACCCACCCTCTGGACCTCATCAAGGTGCGGATGCAGCTCCAAGGCGAGCCCCTCCGTGCCCATGCCACGAACCCGGCTCTCCAGCCCGCCCTCGCCTTCAACTCCGGCCGCGCCGCCGCCTTCGTCCGCCCTGGCCCGATCTCCGTTGGGCTCGGGATCGTGCGGGCAGAAGGGGCCGCCGCGCTTTTCTCCGGCGTCTCCGCCACCATGCTTCGGCAGACACTCTACTCGACCACCCGGATGGGGCTCTACGACGTGCTGAAGCAGAAGTGGGCCGACCCGGAATCGAACAAGATGCCGCTGGGAAGGAAGATAGCGGCGGGTCTCGTGGCCGGCGGCGTAGGGGCAGCCGTGGGCAACCCCGCCGACGTGGCTATGGTGAGGATGCAAGCCGATGGCCGGCTGCCCGCAGCTCAGCGGCGCAACTACAGGTAAAGGGAAGATTAACGAAGCTCTTCCCTGATTACTGGGATGATTTCATGCTGTACTAGATTTCGTCTTTGATTGGAATTTGCGAAATTTCTAATTATGATTTTTGTTTATGAAGGAGCGTGGCGGACGCGATCACGAGCATGGCGAAGCAGGAGGGGGTAGCGAGCCTGTGGCGGGGCTCCTCCCTCACGGTGAACCGTGCGATGATCGTGACAGCCTCCCAGCTGGCGACATACGACGAGGTGAAGGAGGTGATCCTGGGGAACGGCCTCCTGGCGGACGGGCTGGGGACCCACGTGACGGCCAGCTTCGCAGCCGGGTTCGTGGCGGCGGCGGCCTCAAACCCGGTGGACGTGATCAAGACCCGTGTGATGAACATGAAGGTGGAGACAGGGACGGCCCCGCCCTACGCCGGGGCACTGGACTGTGCCTTGAAGACGGTTCGGGCGGAGGGGCCAATGGCTCTGTACAGAGGGTTTATCCCCACCATCTCCAGGCAGGGCCCTTTCACGGTGGTCCTGTTCGTNGGCAGGGCCCTTTCACGGTGGTCCTGTTCGTGACACTCGAGCAGGTTCGAAAGGTCCTCAAGGACTTCTTCTAATCGTGACGATCCATGGAGTTAAAGAAGCATAGTGTCGTATGAAGAGGGCTCAACATCAATTTATTTTATATATATATTATGGGTCTTCTATAGTAATCGCGAGTAAGAGATTACGAGTAGTATTTTCGTTTTCCATAAGAAGAAGGAAGATTCCCAACCTAAAAAATGCAATGTGCTTGTGGATGGATGATGGCGCGTGGCCTAAGTACGGAATTCAGATTCTCTTGACAAGCAAGCAAATAGTGTGGCAATCCATTACACTCGAAAGAATTGGAATGAATTCCTAACTGTGCTGACTAAAATTGAGTTCCAAGTTGACGCGGAATGCTACCCTGAGGGAATAGGGGTAAATATGGGAAATTACATATCAATCTTTAACTCGGACTAACGCGTTCAAAATTCGATTTTTATTTTTATTTTTATCGAGGGCGGCGTGTTTTATTTCCACTTCCTATCGTTGCTTCGAGGCTTAAAATTTATGAACGTTAATATAGGGGTAAAACTGTAAATTGGGTCAATTATGTTTTAAAAATGGAAATTATAATTGTTGCGGCCTAGCGTGGGTTGGACCGTTCTTTTGGTTTCTCCTAAAAGGGACAACGAAAGGAAACGGCAAAAAAGGAAGTGCCTGTCGCCAAGCCTCATTTCTCTTCCTCCTCCCGCGTTCGACAGATTTGCCGATCTACATCCGACCCCGAACCCCACGCCTGCCTCCTCGAAGCTCGCGATCGGCCCTTTTAGGTGAACTGACTTACGCTGCCGCACCGCCGGGTCGTCCGGCATGGCGGCGGAGGAGGAGGAGGTTTCCTGCCCTGCTCCCGCGGCGGCGGCGGCGGCGGCTGGTAATCAGAAGAGGTCAGAGGAATCTGTCCGTGTTAAGAGAGAGACGCTTCGGGCTGTGCTTGAGCAGTGCCAGAGAGCGCTGGAATCGCTCAGTAACAATCCGGAATTGGGCGAAGACGATGGCGATGAAGCAGAGGATGACATCAGCAGTAGTGGCTCCAACCTCAGCCGCCAGAGCTGGACAGCTTTGCGCGACGATAGGGAAGCCAATGAGGTGCGTTTGCTTCCACTTTGTAGGGGTTTTTGCACAGGATTGTTCGGTGTAAGTAGAGTTATGTGCCGAGAATGTCACTTTAAGGCGTAATTTTGTGGGAATGATGGAACTGGTGTTTGATTTGGCGACCGCTAGGCCGTTAAGGACTTTCATTGACTTGTTGTGTAGGAAGACGGTTTGGGGTCCTCATCTCCGAACCCCTCCTCAGTGTCCTCTTGAGAGCTCTGCTTAAAGGTCTAGAGAGATCTGTTTTATGTCAAAAACTTTAGGTGAATTATCATTCCTTTGTATAATTCTGGGCATGCAGGGTACTGTTTCCTACTAGCACATGACAACATATATAGCAAATAGTTTTATCAATTTTTAATTGCAAATGTTCATAGATATACTTGGTGGGCTATCGAAGCTCAAATTTATTTACAAGCTCTGATAGTTACTCCTACAGTTGGCCATCTTTGCATGGTTCTCTATGATGTGGAACTTGAAATAGGTGATGCTTTTTTCATTTTTAAAATTTCCCAAATCGCAGTTATGCGATCTTCTGAAGTCTAGAGTAGAATGCCCAGACTTTCTTGGAAGGCTGGAGAACGCCCAGGTGGCAATTCCTCAAAATAGTCCGGGCATGTTTTATTATTGTTATTATTATTATTATTTTATCAAAATTTGAATCGTAAAAGAAGATGATATTGCTTTCTTTCTTACTGATTGAACATCCTTTCTTGCAGAAGAAGGCAGTTGGGATTTGGTCAGTGATAATGATCTTTGGGAACATGAAAGGCTGGATGCGGACAGAGAGGATTATATACTGGTGAGGCAAGAAGATATAGTTGAAGGCATTGCATGCTTCATGGCAGAATATTTGGCATCCCTCAAAGAGACAAAGGCATGTTATTTTCCCCCTTCATTTTTTAAACTCATTCCATTTAAGCTTTTGTAGTTTGTTGTCATTCTATTGCTCACTGCACAAGCTAGTTTTCAAAAGGATTGGACAGAAACAGTTTCCTGTTCCTTTTTTTAGTGAATGGATGGAGAGAGTTTCAGATGTGGCATTGTTGCAATTCATGTATGGCAGCTAGCCGAGTACTTGTTGTGCGCTGTTTATATTGTGAAACTGATTCTCTTTGGTGGTACACAGTGCACTTTGCCAAGAAATTGAGGAAGATGTAAATAGTCTATTAAAAGATTGGGGAGGTTATTGTTCGCTATATACATGGTTAATCATATGTGGAAAAGGTTAAACTAGGGGAAGTGGCGGCTAATCCTTACCTTAGAAAAGAGATATGGAAAAAAAAGATTCAAACGTCACCTTTTTTCTGCTATACCATTTGGGATATATGCCACAAGAAGTTACCAGTGATCATAATTGTGCCATGGAAGATTTCTTTTTAAGCTATTGCCCACTTTCTTCTTGTTTTTCCTGATATTCTATTCTACAATTTCCCGTTTTTGTCACTTAACGATTCAGAAGTGCGTCTCTTTTGGATAATTTTTGAGGTCTCATGACTATGCATTGAACTCGAAATAGATGGTCTGTCAATGCTGTTGACATCCTCTGTGTGTGTGTGTGTGTGTGTGCACCTGCGCTATCTTGGTGATAATTTGCTCTTTGATTTGCAGGAATTAACTCCTAATCAGCTCCAGGAAGGTCAGTGTTTGCTAACACATTCTTATGTCTCCTTTATATTCATTTAGACCAGATAATCTATACATAGAATCTCCGTGAAATCAAGCATCTTACCGGTCTGAAATACTTTGAGAACCCTCAGAAAGAATCTCATGGCTTTCAGTAATTTTTTTAGCTCTTAGCAAGACTTTCTCCCTGAAGAAGAAAAAAGGAAAGCTTCGGAAGGCATGGGATGGAAGCAAAGTTGTTTACAACCTGGCATCTTGGGGAGCAACTGCAATTGGGTGTGATTTCTCTAAACTTCGATCTCACAATGCCAGACATTTTGATATTCCCTATTCATCCAAGCTTTTTCTTTATGAAATTTCTCGTAATTTAGATTTTAATCATGTGAGTTTCCCTAATTTACATAGCAATGTTGCTACCTTATATTTCCCTGTTTTCCTCTTGAGAATGAGATTTGCTAATCCTGTTCTTCTGTTTCTTCTCCTGCCAGGATATATCAGAACCCTGTCCTCTTGAAAGCTGCCTCAAATGCCTTTTGGACCTCTTGCCATGTCATCTCGAAGCTTCTGTGAAGTCCATACAATCGGTCATGTTCCAACTCAGAATGTTGTGATCGGACTCCTCAACGTGGCTCCGTGCCAGCTTTGAGTCTCCATACATGATGTTTGAATAGGAGTTTTTCATTCTTTAGGTACCTCTGAGCTTGTATTTNATACAGGATGTTTGAATAGGAGTTTCATTCTTTAGGTACCTCTGAGCTTGTATTAGCTCTCAAGCTCCAATGATGCTGTTCAAGCACGTATATATTGGGTTCATTCTACCTCTTCATGTGTGAAATATATATATATATATATATATATAGTTAGATTTGTTGAATCCCTCTTTGCAAAGTGTTCGCATTGCATTTCAACCTTGTAGGGAACATCATTGTCTCACTGCAGGAACACCTTCCGCTCCAAGTAATGCTATAAGCATAACTTGTTTCATGATCAATAACGTATATAATGGACCTAATGCTGCCGGGGGTGGAGAAATGCATCAAATTTGGCTATGCTCCTTGGCCAAAGATGCAGCAACTCAAAATACCCTCCCGTCATCTTCCACTCCGATCAACTCTCCTATCAATTCGAATGTCTGCAACAGCTTCCTCTCTCTGCAGACGATCCCAACCAGAGCAGCCCATACTTCGAGCTTTGGCACGAAGCCCATTTCCACCAGCACTGGTAATACCCTGATCGCATCCCCACCCATTCCATCCTCACACAACAGAGCCATCAGCTGATTTGAGGTCTCATAATGCGGAATGATGCACCTGCTAAGCATCAATTCCAGCAGTTCTACTGCCTTTGCAAGCTCCCGTTCTCGGCATAGAGCATTCAAAATGATTCTATACGTGCCTTTGTTGGGGCTGATGCCTTCCCCAGAAAGAAGGCTCTCTAGCATTTCCAAAGCGTCCCCAAGTCTTCCTTCCCCACACATTCCCTTGAGCAACACATTGAACGTCACGATATCAGGTTTGCATCCCAATTCTTTCATCTCATCGAACAGCTCGATTGCCTCATTCAATCTCTCTTCTCTGCACATCGCATTAATCAAAGTGGTGTAGATGACTGCGTCAGCTTTCATCCCCAAGCTCTTCATCTCTTCCAACAGATCCTTTGCTTCTTGCAACCTCCCTCCTTCACATAGCCCATTCATTATCGTAGAGTAGTTGTACACATTAGGGAAACACCCATTAGACTTCATGAACTCCATAATCTTCGTAGCTCGATCAATTTTCCCCTGACAACAAAACCCATTGATAAGTACATTGTACGTTAGGGCATCAGGCAGTATCTGGTCCTTTGACACCATCTCCTCAAACAGTCCCACAGCTTCCTCGAGCTTCCCGTTTCTGCATAAACCATCCATCACTGTCGAGTAGGTGATCAAGTTAGGATAGGAGTGCTTGGACTTCTTCATCTCCTCCATGACTTCAAGACCAGACCTAAGATCCCCATTCTTGCAGTGATATTTGACCAATATGTTGAAGATACATGTGTTGGGTTTCAAACGCAGAACTCTCTTTGAATGCAGGAGGAGCTCTCTGGCAAGTCCGATTTGGCCTGACTCGACTAGTAGATTCAAACAAGTGCTCATGGCATTGAGAGAGGGCTTCTCACGAGTGATCCCATTGATCAAACAGAACATATCAAGCACCCTCTGGTGCATCTGAGACTTGCAGAAATGCTTCATGAGATTCACAAAGATACCCTCGTGGAATTTGCAAGTCTCATAGGCCATCTGCCGGAGAAGAGCATCCACTGCAACGAACTTCCCACATCGGGCAAGCTTGTGGAGCATAGTCGCATAGGTGGCATTGTTGTGATTGAATCCCTTTTGCCCAGACACCCGATTAAATATCTCCAGGGCACGCTGTGGATCCCTCTCGCGTTTGATCAAGTCTATGGCAGAATCGTGAGAAATGAACTTGGGTTTCCTCGGGGTTTCCACCATGAAACCCGATGCTTCGACTGAGGGTTCTGGATTCTGGTATGTGGCACTGGGAACTTGAAGGGGAGAAATCCATGGAAGGGGTGATGAGAGCGTCGTCGAGGACGATAAATATCGAATTCTATATAATAAACAGATCCTCTTACAGATCATGATATTCGAAATGCAGATCAATGGCGTCCAAATAACCAATTCCTCAGCATACACGAAAAGAAGTTGCCACCAGCCCACTAAATTGAAACAATTGCTGTCTTTCCCTCAGGCAAACGGTTGCAAATCAATCAACTACAAATTAGGTCAGAGAAAGCTGAGTACTGTGGAACCCTAGGTCGAAAAGTTTTCACCTCGTTCAATCCAGCTGTGCAGTGGCAGAGCGGGACATGCAAGGGCGAAGATGAGAGACCACCGACAGGCTGAAGCAGTCGAGGGTGGGGATCGCCGGCCACCGAGAGGCAAGGGGAAAGCTTCGGAAGATGAGAGGGGGAAACAGAAGACGGGCCGCGAATGGGCCATGTAAATGCTAAGAGATTAAGCGAATGACGAGAGCCGGCCCATGAAAAATCTATATGGGCTGGGCCTTGTGAATATGTTCGATTTACTGTTTTCGCCAATGGGAAAAGTAAAACACGGATGTGTGTGTTTGTGTGTTTCCACAATATGTGTCCTCTCGCATCAAGGGGAAAAAAAATAATCTGACAATTCATGTTTAAGTTGGGTTGATTAATACTAGGAGGTAAAATTTTCTTTTCACGAATTTCTATCCCTTCGTAAAATTTGAATATGATATTTTACTTTATAAAGATATGCATCGAAGTATATCAACAGCTTATGTTTTTGTGTATTATGGTCTGCTTATTCATGACATAATACATGGGACTACCCTTAAATCGGCGCATAACTGCTCTTATTGGGTTAAAAGGTAGTTATAACCTAATAAATAAACTCAGTCTAATAAATAAGCTTGTTGAATTGAAATCAACTTAGAATCGTTGCGAAACCGATCCAGACTAACTTGGACCGTCAAAAATCATATAATCAATAGTCAATTTTTTTGTTAATTTAATTAAAAAAATTGTCACAGTTCATGGTTAAAATCGATCCGCTTAGACCCATTCTAGACTAATTCATGATTTCTTTAACTATAATCCGTAACAAAATCAGCTCATAATATTTAGCTGAGTGAATCATAACCATGTCAAATAGTTATAAACTTGTTTTAAACCAATTCAAATCCACCATTTAACAGTTCTAATGACATCGGGGATGGGGATGACAACCTGGAGAGCTCGGATCTCAAGCACTTAATAAGAGATTTAGAATCTTGTAGTGCATATTTCTGTTTCGAAGACCTCGACCAATAAGTCTTTGAATATGCATCTTGGGACAGAGGAGACAGGCTCGAGATCAATATTTTACCTCTAAAGTTATTCTGGTCAAGATCCAACTAGCATATCGTATTCTCGGTTAGATTTTAAACAGTTTAAGATATGTATTATAAGCAAATTAGCTCTATTAATTACCATGTTGTAATCATTATTGCATTGCATTTTATGACTGAGATTGTACGCTCAAACAACTGGGACTGAAAAAAAACAAATACACACACACACACACAGACCCCAATGGAGCTGGAATAAGAAGGAAAAGAAAATGGTGGTTTGTCTATCTTAAATTCCGTAGAAATCCTACATAATTCAATCGATTTTTATCCTCTATCGACTAGATTAGCCTGTCTTGTTCTACTGATCTTGATGGGTGAGTTCTCATCCATTTGGTCATGGTGTAGCTACACTCAGAACCGAAGACAAAAACGATTGTTATACTGCAGCTACGTGTCACTGCATAAAATATGCTGTGGGTCATAACCTGTATCCTTACGATGATGTAAACACTTTCCTCTTGCATTCCTTGGATTGATAAATGTCTTTCATCATTTAAACAAAAAAAAAAAAACTCCTTGTCGGGTATGTGTTTTCGTCGATCAATCATCATATGGATTTTGAACTTGCGTTCCCTCCTCCAAGACAGCGCAGCAAGATCCAAGATCCAGCAACGAAGTACGAGCAAACAATTGGGAGAGAAATTTGGACGAGGAGCGTCTGTGTTCGACAATGAGAAGCCACAAGTAATAAATCCTTCGGCTTCCGACACTCTGAAGTTTATCAGATTTACGGTTGATTTAGAGCGATCAAAAATGTATTTTTATTAAATTAATAGCTTAGGATAGCCGAATTTTGAATATTAAAATTAAGTAAAGTGGGTCGATGATCCGAATAGTTATGATGAGATGAGAAATCATGACTGGACCACCTAATCTTCAGTCACCTAAATTTTCTTCCTTTCTCCCCAAGTTTTTATCATTTCATTGTCTAAAATAAGTGAAAAATAAATAAATAAAATAAATTTTCTTAATAAAATTAAATTTAATACACCTTAATTATTAAATAAAAAAATAATACCACCGCACAATAATTAATTCCGGAGGCTTGAAAGGGGAATCGCAGATAAATTCTCTAACGAAAAAGTTCGGTGGTGACGCACTTTCTGGGCCCCACTGACATCGTCGTGGGAGGTTGTATGCCACGCGTCGGTAAGGGGGCGCAAAAGACATAAATCAGGCTTGAATTGGTCATTCAGTCTCCACCAATCGCATCCATCCTACGTATTCCAGCTGCAATTACCAAAATGGCCATTACCTCTGATTCTGAATTCTTCTTTTTCTAATTGAGATTGGAGTAAATGTTGTTATTATAATAATAATAATAATAAATTGATAGTAAATAAAATTTTCATTATATGTTAAAATGTGATTAGATGCAATAATTTCATCTTATAATCATATGTGAGATGAATTTTGCCACATGAACAAATACTATATGAATTATTATCGCTACCGTATCAAGTAGTCCGAGAAAAAATTGGTAACAAGCGTATTTTAGTGACCTGTATCATGTGCCTGACATACTGACCATGATCATCCTTTTTTATGTTCATTTGGGGAAAGTAACCCTCTCTTGATCAAGTTATGAGTATATTCAAAACTAATCTCTTGAATAATAATTAGGTTAGATTGTCTATATCATTTTCATTTAGAAAAAAAAAAGTGTAAATTGAATCTTATGTTCAGATAGCTGCTAGTGGAGTTGGATCCGGCCACGATCTATCCATCTTGGCCCAGCCTTTTCCGAGCCATGGACTTCTCTGGTTAGATCAATCAATAATCTCCATCTCCTGTCTCTNGCCTGACATACTGACCATGATCATCCTTTTTTATGTTCATTTGGGGAAAGTAACCCTCTCTTGATCAAGTTATGAGTATATTCAAAACTAATCTCTTGAATAATAATTAGGTTAGATTGTCTATATCATTTTCATTTAGAAAAAAAAAAGTGTAAATTGAATCTTATGTTCAGATAGCTGCTAGTGGAGTTGGATCCGGCCACGATCTATCCATCTTGGCCCAGCCTTTTCCGAGCCATGGACTTCTCTGGTTAGATCAATCAATAATCTCCATCTCCTGTCTCTCTTCCTACAAAATCCTGCAAATGCCCTTTAACCATCTCTCTTTTCCCAGCGTTTGATTCTTATGTCCATGCCGTACGCCTCTCTCTCTCTCTCTCTTAGTGCCTCTTACGTTTTAACCCCATGACAATGTCCTGATTTCCTGCTCTCTAAGGCCCTCTCCTCCAACAGTTCTTTCTGCCCTCTGATTAATAAGAGAGAGAGAGAAAGGGAAAGAGGGTCAAGCAAGAAACACTCTCTCATTGTTCAGTCATCTTCTTGAAATCAATGGCTTCGTGTGCCGATGGCATGGGAAAAGAAATGGACCCCTCCACCACTGAGCACTCCCTTGCCGCCTCACTTCTGTCCCGGGGAAATTTAACTTAAAGGGTCTCAGCACTGAACTAAAATTCCGCTGCCACAGTTATGGCGCCAAGCTTTGTTGATAGCTCATTCTCAGGCCCCCTCTGCGTGGAGGTCAACAATAGTGTCTTCCTCTTCGATGACAACGTGAGCCCTCGAGCTGTGGACTCATCTGGTGCCACATGGCACAATCAAGACAGTGGCTTTGGTGACGCTGGGGGAGGAAAAGACGTGCTGCCATCTGAGACGTTGCCAAGTGTGGAGGGCCTGGGCGTGTTGTTGGAAAAGGAATCTTAGTGTATGCCCGAAGATGGCAATCTGAATAGATTAAGAAGTGGAAGTTACCACGTTGGATTTAATTGGTGGATGGATGGAAGTATGTGTTTGAAGCTATAACAGCAGAAAGAATGGAACTTTTATTGATGAACAAGTTGAGTTGGAGACTACAAGCTGTGACACCTTTCTCGTTCACAGATCATTTCCTCGTAAAGATCAATGGTGACAGAAAGCCATCAAAGGCTTCAACCCTGAAATCAATTCAAATCATATCAAGCACCATAGAAGGTCCCACATCGCACTGTTCTCTGACTCAATTTATTACTATAGCACAGTGGTTTGGCAAGGATCCAAGGGGACTTCGTTCTGCCATTTATCTACCTACCTTTTCATATATTTATTTTTGCACGGTCTTGAATTAATTACACCCATTGAGTTCTTGGATTCAGGCCGTCAGAGCAAGTGGCAGCTGTAGCAATATTGTTGAGAGTGAAAGCCGGACAGTGGACACTACGAAAGCGGTTGTTATCCTCTCCCAGCATGTTGAACGGGTATCTTCTTGGGGGTCCAATAACAAAAGCTTACTTGAATTTCTTGAAAAATTGGGCAATGAATGCTAAAAATGGCATTTTCCTTCTTTCGGTTCTCGGTTCCTCTTGCAGCAAAGAGTCCTCAAGTCCGATAGGAGTTCCAGATACCTCATGCTTGAGCTATAGAAGTGACGAAACAATGCACGATTTTTGTGCTGACTCCTCTCACGACGACACACCACAGACTAAGAGGATTAAGATCGAGAGACAGATCTTATTGCAGTTCAGCTTTCAAGAATAACAATAAAATGGGAAAATAAAAAAAAAAAATCTTCCCTTTGGTTTTTCTGTTGTGTGGGAGTGTAGGCAGTGCACATGAGGAGAAATTACCCCCAACTAGAAAAATCGGAGCAAGCAAAGAAAGTGGAAAGTTGGGGAATATTCATGGGGAGAAAGTTTGAATAAGGTGGGCCATGAGATAAGGATGAGCAGCGGGTGGATAGCAAAAGAGGGGTCTGCATTATTCATGTATAAGGTATTCTCCATGGCAGATGATCTGAGCAGTCAGGATTTCAACCCGACACCTCCAAGAAGACATTCGATGCACAATGATGAATCGGCATTGAAAGGATGTAATGGTCACTGGATGTTAAATATTAGACTTCTTAGCAGCTAGTGATTAGATTAAGAGAAGGGAACTGCAGGATGGCAGAAGGAAGCGTAGTCTTCTTCTGTGAACAGTTCAGTGATGGTGTTTCTAAGGACAGAGAGAGAAGCCAAGACAGGAGAAGAGAGAAAAAGAGAGTGTGATGGGACAGTGTACGATAAAGTATGCATCCTGTGATTGTTTAATTCATGCTTGCTGTTGCTGTAGTAAGTGGATTATCATTAAATTATCCGTCTATTGCATTCAGAAGATCTCATAAAAAGGGCAATGACTCTCTGGATTGTCTTCTGCTCGACATTGTTATGTCCTTTTTGGGGATAGGGACCACTTGGTGATTGGCTCATTCGTTGTGTTATCCTGGTGACGATGATGATGCCAAAGAGAGATCACATTCTGTTGTCATGGATAGAAGCAAAACAAACTTACATGGGCTGATGTAGATGTTTTGACACCTCTGAATTGTGTGAATGGAGAAAGTTAAGGCTGTACAAGTTTTATTTCTTAGTAGATCGATTATGTGAGAATCTGAATTGCTCAGGCTGTCTTGGTATATACCTGATGGTGCATATATTTTTGATGGCCTTCTGAAATGAGTCTGCCCAGATGACCATGGGCTGGGCAGTCAAATGTGGGCCTCTGGCCCGGCCCATGGTTCCTTATTTTCGTGCAATTGTGTGTACGGGCAGGATGCTAGAATTGAGCAGAAGAATATCCATGTTCTACCCTCTTCTCCAGTGACCCGATGATCTTGACTGGGCCCAAATAGCAGGCTCGGTAAATTCGATAAGAGGCCAGCCCGATTTCAGATCGGAAGCCCCTCACAAATTCCCCAGATAATCAATGTCGACAATCCGAGCAGTTCACTGTCGCTGACTGTAACAATTTCACTGGAGATTCTTCACCACTTTATCGTCGTCGGGACAGGCAGGACTATTTGAAATTTTCTTCTGACCATACANTATCGTCGTCGGGACAGGACTATTTGAAATTTTCTTCTGACCATACACCAGAGCTGAAAGGAAAAAAAACCCCCCAAAAAATCGAGAATTAAAAAACCCGAACCAAGACTGGTAAGAAAAAATTGTCGGGGGTATTTAAGACCCTACGTAAAAACTGGATGGATTTTTAGATAATGGAAGAAAACTATTCGGAGAGAACAGTCCAAATTCCACCACTGTACTTAGAAATTTATCCCATATTTACTTTTCATTGTTTCTTTCCCTCCTTAATTATACACTTAATCTTGTGGAATAAATTCATAAAGATTTATTTTAATTATTTTTATAATTACACATTTGGTATCTTAATTCATTCCAAATAATAATATTTTTTTATTAAAAATCGGGCTTGAAAATACCGCACCCAACATGGTGATTTTTCATGACTAAAAATAGTTTGTTTATCCTATGATTTTTTTTTTGAAGTATAAAAAACCGGCCGATTAATTACGAAAATGACCGTCCGAGCCAACCACCCCCCCGGCCCTCCCCAAACCACACGCTGCGCCATGCCACGAAGCGGACCCGGTGGGTATGGATCTTGACAGCTTACCGGCCAGCTCTCCGTGACCATGGTAAAGGTACAAGTGACGAGGAAACGAATAATAAAATTAGAATAAATGTATAAATTCGGTCTCGACTCCTCTGCCGCTACAGTGGAATTATATTTAAAAAATATTATAAAAAAGGTGTGAAATGTTGGCAAAAAAATAAAAATAGAAAATTAAAAAAAATGTGTGGGAAAACGAGCCAAAGCGTGCCCAAACTGCATGCGGCCAGAAGGTATCTATCCCCACACTCTTTTGCGTGACGTGATGTGACCCCCCACCTGCCCTCTTCCCCGTCCCCCTCAACCCAAAACCGCCCATTTTTAATCATTTTCCCCAAAAAAAATCAAATTGCAAATTTGCTTTTTTTTTATAAACGAAAATCAATAATACGTCACTTTTCACCTCATCCAAATTACCGATTTCCTACGATTCTCAAAAATTTTTCCTGACTATAAAAGATATTTCCATGAAATAAGAAACGAGAATGATTTCTGTACGGAATTTCATTCACGTCTCTCCTCAATTAGTCCTTTTTTTTTGCCCTTTTATGTAATTACTTTTTTTTTTAAAGTCTTGGAATAATAATAATAATAATAAGATGCGTGCTTCCCCACGCGGGGCCATTTGACTTTTCGTTCAGTTTATTTATTTATTTATTTATTTAGGGTTTATCTTGACCTTTTGACATCCACGTGACACCGGGCTTTCGGACAGGACATGCTTAGCAGGAGGAGTACCGCTGGTCCCCCCCACACGACAACTCTGCGAAAATGATCTAAAATCCCGTTATGGAATTTCTTTTCTTTCCTAGCTGAAATACTAATCAAATAACAACTCCTAAAATAAATAATTTAATTTCGATTTTAATTGCAAAAAAGAGAGAGTAAAAAATAGACCAATATTGTGAAGAGGATCCAATAAGCAGGGATCAAGACCAAGATCATCGGATTTCGATCGAGAGCCACGTCGTCTACTCGGGAGCTAATAATATGTGATAAGTAATTTAATTTATTTATTGCTGCTAATAGAGGCGCATGCGGGGAGAGGGAGGGAGACTTTTTTGCCCCTACGAAACGGAAGAAGTGAGGGAGAGAGAAGCGAGGTGTGCGTGGGGGGGCCCCGGCGCCCAGGCTGACTCTGGCCCTCTGCTCTGCTGCGGACTGTGCGCAAAGTGGGGATTCGGTTGTCGGCCTTTAAAGATTTTCTTCCATTATTTTTATTCGTTACTCCCCTCATTCCCTCGCTCCCTCCTATCTCCGTCAGAAAATTCTTTATTTTATTATTTTCTCACGGAGATTGGGATTCCAGTAAAATGACTCTTCTGCCCCTCCCACGTGGCACGGGCTTTCTTCACTGGGTTTTCCCCCCTGCCATCTCACTGTGAACTCCCAGAGAAAGATTAAAAATTTAATCCTGAAAGGGGGAAAATAATGCCCCAACCATAGTTTTTAAAACCGGACCGGATCGGGAACCGGTGTAGGTATGGGTTCATGGGTCGGACCGAAGTTCAATGGGTTGAACCGTATGTTTAAAAAATAATATTATTAATATAATACTACTAATAAATTTACATAATATCATAATTTGAATATAATTTATAACAAAAATCATTAATATAACCATTATATTAAACAAAAGTTTAATATAAAATGTAAATATAAGTTTAGTAAAATAAAATAGGTACATTACAATATGTTTTTGTTTTTGTTTTAATTTTAAGTCGACCGGTTTTCTCATGGGTTCAATTGGGTTCACCGGTCGGACCAGGAACCCGGCCGGTTCAATCAGATTTTTTCTCTTTTAATGTGCAATTGGATTTTTTGAAAGAACCGGACCGAGTGAGTGACGGATTCCCGATCGAACCGGCCGGCCCGGTCCGGTTTTTAAAACTATGGCCCCAACATCCAGAGGTACAACTGACCATTTTTTATATTCTATATATCTATATAAATGTAAGCGAATATAGAACGGATTTATAGTAAATATATATAAGTTGATAAAATAAAATAACATAAAATGGCTCGAATAGCCAGCTTTATTAAGGAGAATTCAATTCTGATGTTCGTTCAGTTCAATGATGAATCAAAACTGAGGAAACATGTTTCAATTGAATCATGATGAGGAGTAAAAATTAATATAGGATAGGCCGTCGTGTTTATATATATATATATATATATAATTTTTTGAACTTTTTTTGTTTTATCATTTCGGGCAAAGGAATCAGAGCGAGCTCGGCTTTCACATCACATCCGTCATGTGGGAGCCGTTATGATGCGAAGGATGCTGTTTTCTTGTCATCCAAAGGAGACGTGTGGGATGTGTGAACAATGCTTCAGATCGAAGTCCTCTCGAGAGATGATGTTCTCGTCGAGCACAAGCCACGATTCCCGGAGACGAGTACATTATACTGATATATTTTATATGATGATAAGTAATTGATGGATGTGAAATTTTAATTATTAGAATATTAAAAAAATTTAATAAATCTTTAAAACTTTAGTGATCATAAAAAATATATAATTATTATATAAAATAAAATCTTCTTCACATAATGAGAAGATTTAAGAGTTAAGATGATAAAATAGAGTAGCTGACTAAATTCGGCAAGATCTACGGGTAAAAAAACCTCTTAAATTTCAAAGGGAAATGGCAAGTTATATATATATCCCTTGAATATATCTCAATTTTGAGCTACATTAATTAGTTTAATTTTTTATACTAAAATGGGAGAAAATCTATCTATTCCTCTCTGAAATAGTAAAGAACTGAAAATCAAGGACCTGCAAAATTAGATTAATTTCGTGAATAAGTCCTCAATAATTTTAAGTTAACAATCATTAAGACACGGCCTAAACAAACAAAGTGGCTTGAGGATGAATGCGTATAATGATTATATATGTATGCACATGCTCGAATGACTCGTCTACTGTTGTTGGGTGCCATGGAGATTTGGTTCACTTGAGAACGATGGTCAGTTGTGCCCACACTAGTCACTTTAGGGTTTCTTTCATCCCCGGTGCAACTTCGAGGGTTCCTTTTTCTGTCAGCACGTCCTTATCCTCGTCATTCTCGAAGGAAATTCTCCGGACTGGGTAAACGTGGGATGGATTGGGACGATAAAGAGATGATAGATCCATCTACCTATCCTATATATCGTGTAGCCGGAGATGCCTGGAATCGGTCCAGCCATCCTAAGGGTAATTTCCATCGGCTCGATAGCCCTGAAGTTCACTTATCCCTTGCCTTTTATAAGTTAAAGCTCACTTATCCACACAGACACACACAAAAGTAAGATTGTTGGCCGGAATGTGGAGAATAAGCTTTTACGTATATTCTTCCAAAACATTATTAAACATACTGAGGAAACATCCTTGACATATAGGCCGAGCTATCAAATTTACGAACGATGATTTCACCTCTTCGAGCTCTGCAATACCCTCAACACGATAGGACCAGCACCGACCGCTGAGGATGAAAAAGACATTTCGAGGCATTTCATTAGGGCGTGCTTCCCGTTCTCACGTAAGCTTTCCAACGTCTCATTTTTCACGATTTTCCCTTAAGTAGGAGGAAATCAAGCTCATCATCATCGCAGCTATCCACAAAAAGGGGTCGCCGAGACAATAATTCTATCAGCTTTTTTATGGTTAATATTTTTGTATTTATTTATTATTTATTTATCTGTATATAGTTTTTCCTTGGGATGAAGTCACGATCGATCCCATCCATCACTCCTCATGACTACCCCAAAGGAAGCTCACAATTACACGAACCCCGCACGCATGCTTGTTCCCAATCCTTTTTTCTACCTTTTCCTTTTTCTCATTATCAATATTTAAAATATATATAAAAATCCGACAAATTTGACAAATATAGCTAGTTGCAGGAATACTTTTTAAAATCAGATATATCAAGAGTCGAATAGGGTAGGAGTGGATGAGTTAGAATTCAAGTTGAGTAGTTGGAATAGTATATTTAATAAATTATTATTATTTTAATTTTAAATAAACTAATATTATCATCTAAAATTAAATTAATTAATTTAATTAGAGTTATTTATATTTATAATATAATTAAATTAATT
>CXYZ01007879.1:86431-98296 GCA_900006705.1 Sonneratia caseolaris
TATTAGTAATATTATTGATTAAATATATAATTTTATGTATAAATTTATATGTATATGATATCTTAATTTAATTTAATTTTAAAAATTATGGTAATGAATTATCTATTAAAAATTAAATTTTTTTATCATAAATATTTATGTATTTATAATATTTAGATCTAAAAATTTCACCAAGAAGAGACAAGCCATGTCGTCTTACATATTATTAATATCCCTGCTGATTAATCACGAGGAGGGGCATTTTCGTCAATCCAGAAGTTCTATAGAGCAAATTTTTTTTTCATTTGCCTTTCTCCCACTCTCTCACTTGTCTCTCTCCACCTTACCATTTATCTACTCTCTCTCTCTCTCTCTCTCCCTCCTTCTGCGTGAACCATTCGGGAAGACGATCCTGTTATCATCGTGTGAGTAACTTCTGGTTTCTTTCTGCTCATTTTCCGTCGGGTATCCTGCTATATCGCTAATTACCGTCCTCGCAAACGGGTTCTAACTTGGGTTTTCAATTGAAGCTGTCCTCCTGAAATTCAACGGGTTTTCTCGCTTGTAACGTGGATCTGCTCTCTTGTTGTTCATTTCCTTAATGTGTAGTTGGTTTTGTACGGAAACCAGCTGAAATTCATCTACTTTCATCTTGCTGAATTTACTGAATTTGTTGCAGATCCAACTAGATTTTTCTTAAGAAAAGCCAGTTTTTGGTTAAAGAAATTAAGTACAATTTGCTACGAATCCATTTAGATTCTTATCATCAGGAAAATCGTTTCCCAATTTCGTTTCTGCTTTTTTTTCCAATTTTGTTAGCTCAAAAATTGATTTTTGGGCTAAAGGGAGCTATGTTCGAGAAGTTCTTAGACATGGGAACTTGCAAGTGAACATGTATAAGAGCTTCGTAAATACTGAAAAAGTGATTGTGCTGTATACTTTGTCGTGGAATATCTCAGAAGTTCGGGAGGACGAGGGGCTTCTGAAATGATACGACTGGCTTATGCTAAAATTTCCCTGAAATGAAATGTGGATATTTCCTTAGCTCGTCCTGTCAAAAAACATTGATGAGCGACTTCAAGTAGCAGTTTTCATGAAATCTTATGGTCAATGAAATTGAAACTAGAAGATCTCCTATCAACATATCATGTCTGGGGGGTTTTAGGATGTTTCTTGGTCTCTTTAGAAAAGTTGCAGTGGCGCTATATTCTTGACGGCTTGCCTTCGGTGTTGGCGGTGTGAAACCGTTCTTTGCGATTCTAATTACCATTCATCTTATACAGAGGCAACTTGTTTTTTCAGGCTTTGGTGCAAGTCTTTTCGGGGGCAGCAAGGAGTAATTGTGGCTTTCTGTCCGAGAAGAACGGAGCAGCATGTGCCGGTGGTTGATGAGTATCTCTCTTGATGTGTTTCAAGAAGTCACCCCCTTGAATCTATATTGCAGGGTTATTCTGTAAATCCATTCCTCATTGTGAGATCCATTGAATAAATTTCCTACATTTACCGACTTACGGTTCCAAATGGGATCCACTTTCATTATTGTCGTTCCTTGCTATGTCCGTCAAATCAGCTGAGTCCATTCTACTGAATAGTCATTCCCCCAGATTCCGGGTCTCTCCAGTGTAGTTTCTTGCTTTAAGAACTTAGCTCTGTGTTTCTTCTCATGTACTGGAGTTTGTCAGTCTCTCAAGCTCTCTGTGGGTTCTAGATCTTTCTTCTTTCTCGGCTGGAGCTGTTCCTTCTGCATTTTTCTGGGAATTGAAGTGGTTGAAGGTAGTAATGGTGTGCCAAGCAGCTGTTCGAACGAGATTCCGGGCATTGAAACATTTAAATGGGAATGCTGGGAGTGCTACGATAATTGTTAGATTCATTGCTTGCTTTCAACCTCTTCAGGATTGCCAGGTTTGCTCTTATGTTGATACTTGGTTCTTGTCACTTTTGTCCTAGATAAAACTTTCTAGTCCTTGTTCACTTCTATCATTTGTTATTCTGTTTTTGTTCCTTTTGTTATGTAATCTTTCGAATGATAAAACTTCCTCTGGATGAAAATGATCACTAATTATGCTAATTATACATTTCTTGTATTGTCCATTATTCTTTTGTTATGTAAGCTGTCAATGTACATAATTTTCTCTACAAATGATAGCTAGTACCTGGTTTATATGTGGATATGTCATGTTAGTCGCGATACTTTTGTTCCCTTTGTTAATCACTGGATGTGTGGAAGATCATAAAGATCATCTCCACTAATTCTACATTTGTTTGCTTTTCAGGCTGAATATTTCCGTCACTTGCTTAAGCCTGTTACGTAGATCGAATTTCTCACCGGCATCAACTTTAGCTGCTGTTTCTAGTTTACCTTGTTTTTTGTTATTTTCAACGAAGAAGTGAACTGTCTAATCAGCCACTTGAGACCGATTCAAAGTCCTTGTTCAGGTATAGGAATGCAATTCTTTTTCTTTACTCAGTTTTGCTCAATTTCCCTGTTTCTGCTTTCTTAATCTGTATGATATGATAATAGTTCCCTGTATTTGACTCATCATCAGGCAATTATTTGTATGAATGGGGGAGGAACACATGTCCTCATCTACTCAGCAGCCTTTAAGTTCAGAATCACCTGATTTCAATTCTACTGCTGTGCCAGTTCCTTGTTCTGCGGGCCTCAATGCAGCTTCCTCTCCTGAGGGTTCAACTATGCACACTTCTCCTGGACTACCCAATTCTCGAATTAGTCAATTGAACCAACCAAAGGGGTGGTTTTACTGCTTGCCCCGCTTCCGTCAGGCTTATACACCAGGACCTAACTATTCAGCACCGAAACAGAAGTTATCTATCAATTATGGGAATTCTGACTTGAATGCAGAGAAGAAGTTCCTTGTGTTTGATCAATCAGGGGATCGAACAACTGTCATGCTGAGTTCTGGGCCTGGAACTCCTTTCCATTGTGTGACTTCTTGGACTTTGAAGCAAATGGCACATTCCGCTATGGATGATGGAACTTATGGAGCTAAACCTGACTCTTATCCGGCTTCTAGACCGGTATCAGGAAATGACCTCCATGAGAACTGTGAAAATGCTGATGTAATGAGTGAGATGCATGAGGACACCGAGGAGCTGAATGCATTGCTTTATTCTGATGATGAGGAAGGTGAGAGTTATGATTCTGAGGATGATGAGGTCATTAGCACAGGTCACTCTCCCAGCACAATGACAGCCCATGAGAGGCCTGATAATTTCCACAGGGAAGACAATGAGGAGGTTGCCAGCTCTTTTTGGCCCAGGAAGAGAAAGTGGAATGCGAAGGATGTGGAAGCTCTTGATGATACTGCAAGCTCCTGTAACATAAATGGACAGTCAAATTATTTGTCTAATGATGCTGATGCAAAGTCCAGATGTGCAGGGTGGGAGAATATGGGTCTCCTGAAGATTGATTTGTCCTCTGAGTGTAAGAGGCCACGGAGGGAGAAGATATGTAAGACTGTGGAGCTTCTCCATGAGATGATTCCTGTTCTTGATGAGGCTATCGACTACCACAAGTCATTGAAGGTGAGCACGGAAGCTCTAAGGCTTGCGGCTCTCTGAGTTTCGCTTTAGGTTGGCGATCCCATTGGTAGCAGTAATAGTATTAATAATGGCTGTGCCTGGATCAGCTAATTTGTTAATGTTCTGGCTGATGGGCATTTATGGTTTGCGTTGAAGCAGTTGCACCAGAGTGATGGTCTCCTCTTGGGAGGAATTAAGGTACCAGAGCTGTGTTATCATCAGTTCATGTCTTGTAAGGATCCAAGAAAGTGCGACTAGCGTTAGAAGCCTAGTGCAAGCCCACTATCTGTCTCCCCTTCTGGGGTCTCTCTCTTTTCATCCATCTCTGTAACACCCTTTTTTATCGCATCCTGTCGACACCCTAGACATTTTGAAGCTACAAAAGAGATGTTATATGGTATTTGAAACTATCTTCAGACGGCCCTTCGGATCAATGCTCATACAGGGCAGGATGGCAGTTGATATACCAAGAGTGTACGGAGTGGCATGCCTCTAATGGAATCTGATTGAAAGGCCCGCAAACGTGGGATCAGGATGTTACTTTTGATTGGTGAATGGTGACATGAACGTGCTTTGTAGCATTTTGTGGTTCGAGGTTGCTTGAACAGTGCTGTGTTTCGGTTGAGACAGTAATGTGTTTCCTGTAAGTTGAGGATGGGGCCCTTCCTGATGGGTGTTGTAACCAGACATTGCCTCTACTATTGTTCTGCATATGCCTATTTTACAATAATATGGGCTGATATTTGCAATTGATGAGACACGGGCAAGGTAACCTCAGGAATAATCTTATTTGACTTTTAATTGCATTGGCCAAGCACAGGGGCAGAGGAAAAGATGCACAATATTTGACAGATCGGTGATTGTGATCGAATATACGGGGAACTTGCAGTGGGGGTACAGATGACAACACTGTAACTGGAAGTCTGATGATCCATTGATTTTATTCAGTGATGTTGATCAACTCCGTGAGGGGTGAAATGCAATTCTCCCTCTCTCACTTGTACTCATGTTTGATTCAAGATCATGAAGTATTTTATTTGAAGTGAGTACTGGTTTTTTTTCGGTGTCAGTGTCCACTACTGCTCTTTTCGGGTCGGATAGCTATAAAGTTCAGGTCAACTCGCGCGCTGTGTTGCATCGAGTGGTAGCCTCTTAAGAAGTCTGGGTCATTCTCCTTTTTATAGGCACCCAAAGTTTGCTTGGGCTGCGTCCCATAAGCTAAATCGCATTTCAGACTTTTCCATAGTAGATCAAATCGAATATTTGGTGGTTCTGTCTTTGATGTGGACTTGCTTTAATTATTCAGTATATATATATATATATATATCTTATATTATTCAGATGCTCCAACATATATATGTATGTATGTATATATATATATATTCTAAAGCTGATTCTTCTCTCCTGAAAATGACTTCGACTTCCCCGGCGANTATATATTCTAAAGCTGATTCTTCTCTCCTGAGAAAATGAATTCGACTTCCCCGGCAAACTATGAAGTGCATCAAAACTGGGGTCTTTGGGACTGCTTGGGATTGAGTTTTCATGGATAATCGTAGTTTGAAATCACTCAGCAAGTGAATAATAATATTTGAGTTGCCAAACTCGAAAATATCTTAATACTTGTGGTGCCGAAACGTCCACTGCAGTATCTCGTCGTTGCTCCCACGATCTCCAGCTTGAAAGCCTGAAAATCCTCTGAGATCATATGAGACCACAGCCATGAACATACTGTACTGAAATCTATAGGTTCGAGCGAGCGATTTCACGGGTCTTGTTCTCCGGAAATGGTAGAAGGGTCTAGGTCACCCATCTGAACCCTCGAGGAGGATTCTCTCCGGACCAAGGAGCAATCCGCCCACCACTTGTAGAAAGATTGAAGGAGGACCTACAATAATACTCTACGTCTGCGTTTTTTTGTAGAGTACTCTGCGTTTTTTACCAATTTTTATGTGGGAAGTTAGGTCAGGTGATTGAGACGAATCAACACGAATTTTAATCTATTCAGTCATCTAATGTCGACCAATCGAATGGCATCTAGTCGACTGCTATCTTTACCAATTCCACATCATTCTCGACAGCGATCGTTTCGTGTAAATAATCGGGGGTGTGCTTGTTTTAAGTTGGGCACTTCTCTCAATGACCAGACAAGACCATCGGACATCCGAACTGCACTCAAACGGTCGATATGTTTACAGCGACGTATCTCTCGGCCGGTCTTCCCTCTGCTAAGCTACTGCGGATCGAGGCATTTCTAGATGGTAGAGTGATGAGACTTTTCGATGTGATGTAGTGCGGTCGGTATAAGAAGCATGCCGACAGAAATCCGATTGGGATGATAAAATTGATACTCAATGTTTGATTTTAGAAATGACTCTCACCCACAAACGATGATTCTTTGCTCGATTTGTGGCCAACAAGTAGCATATGTTACATATTGCCCCAAATTGAGCTGGTCCTCTCATCCCCTTCCCCACTTTCTGCCTACCCCTGGCAACAAGCAATCAATTTTGAAGAGGAGAAAAAAAAAACCTATATACTAAAATACTAATTTATATTTTCAAATTTTAAAAAATATATAATAATATTTAAATTTAAAATATATAAATGTATATCTAATAAAAATATAATATAATATACATTCGGTTCAAGTATCAGCTTAAATAATCTTTTAATTCACTCGGTTTGACTATCGGTTTAGTTAAATTTGATAGTTGAATATAAAACTGATTTATTTAAATGGATTTAACCAGATTTACAATATATTTGAATTAATTAAGTAAACTTGACTGATTAAGTAGTCAATTCCCAATCGAATTAGTTCGAACAACTATTTAATATAATTTTAAAAACTATGACTTTTAGTATATAAATAAAATATTTATAAACTTTAATTAATTTAGTTCAAGTTAAATGTGTAAATTTCTCATAAATTTGGAGCATATGTGAATGAATTAATACCAATAAATTATTAAGCTAATAAAAATTAATAAGAATATGAAAAGGACAGATTTTTTTTTCCTTCTACAAAAAAGGGCCTCTCCACTCCTCTTCCCCACCCTGGGACCTATATAATTTTGGCCTTCCGCCTACCCAAGAAGAAGAGAATCCTTCCTCCCTCCCACCCTCTCTCTCTCTTTCTCTCTCTCTCTCTNAAGAAGAAGAGAATCCTTCCTCCCTCCCACCCACTCTCTCTTTCTCTCTCTCTCTGTGACATGAAAATAAACAGAAGAGGAAGAAGGTGGTGCAGCTGATCATGATGATTACAGGAAGCAAAGAAGAGGCAAGTACTCCTAAGGGATCAGAGTGCTGTATGTGCGGGGATTACGGCTTGTCCGATGAGCTCTTCCAATGCGATGTCTGCAGCTTCCGATCGCAGCACAGGTCTTGTCTCTGTATGTCTTTATGTCTGTCTGTCCTTCTCTAGTCTTTATCCGATTGATTCTAATAGCTAGTCGAAACCTGTCTTCACCGTATTATCCCGGGCAAGTCGGGCATATGCGGGAACCTATGATTCTTGCGGGCCTCGTTTCGGGGAGGTTGTTCGTGGTCCTGATTTCCAAAATATCTGTTTCCAAGGAACTAAACACATGTCACACATGTCGATTCTGATGTTTCAGTTTTCATCTTGACCTTGATTTGTAGATCAAGAGAACGTTTGGTTTTTTTGGATACTCTTCTTATCTTCTCACCGATTTATACAGATGGTTCTCTCTTATGTCCTGAGGAGGCTACGGGCCGTGTTTCCGGTGCTGATTTCCCGGTGGATTTTCTTAATGATTTATGCACTAATCTATTATTTCCACCATCGAACAGTGGAACTAATTGAACCAGCCGTGTAAAAGAAGAATATACCTGGAAAACTAGTCTTTACTGCCCTCCAGTTCTTCTTTATTAGTCGTTCTAAGACTAATTGGATTCTGATTTGAGTCTGTTTACTCCCTTAAAAACAAATTAACCCACAGGTACTGCAGCAATCTATACCCGAAGGCTGAGTCGTACAGGGTCTGCAACTGGTGCCTTTCTCGAACCGATCAGCTGACGATGGACTCAACCGATCCGAAGTCGACTCAGAGCTCCTCGACTTCATCGTTAGCATTGCAAAGAAATGATGCCAAACAAGAGGAGGACGTCAAGAGCAGCAGCAAGAAGTCAAGGACCAAGAGACCCGACAGTAAGAATCTGGTTGTACAGATCAACAACTTGGATCTAAAGAAGCCGACTAAGACGCCATCGCCACCGGCCATTGCAAGGAAGAGAATCATCACCAGAGGGGCTCTCGAGGAGAGGCTCAGAAGGACCAAGTCCGAGGAGGTCACAAATAATAGTAACAGTAACAGCAATCACAGCAAAGGGATCATCACAAAACAGGTGTACAGAAATAAGGTGAGAAGGTACAAGTTGCTGGATGAGGTTTCATGCTGAAAAAAACACTGTTTTAACCCTTTTTTTTTCTTAAATGAATGTAATCAACTTGTCACCATCTTCGTTTTGCTGGATTCTGCTCCAGAAAAACATATGGCAGAGAGTACAGAAAATGTGTGATGTACGGAGAGTAATATGTATATTATATAGGGATATCATAATAAGAGATGCAATCCGTGAATTCACCATGCATTTGCTTGTTTTGTTTTCTTAATTTGTCATTCATCTTCAAGAGGAGAGGAGTCCACTGCCAAGAACCCTCCTTCTTTCTAGTCAAGACTTATTATACGTAAAAGGGATTCCGAAAATAGAGAAAGAAATGGATTAGAGAATCTCATTTATATGAATCTAACATATAATTGAGGCATCGACCTTTAAGAAATTTTCATTTTCTTCCGGCGCAAAAGGTGGAAAATTGCCCCGTAATTCAATTAGATGTGGCGCCTTCTCAATCATATTCTGACCTGAGAATACGGGCCGCCGAGGGATCACTGGTAGGGGGCTAACATCCTCGTTGCCATTAACTGATTGTACTGTCGGACGTCGAAACTGGTGATCAGTGTCACCTCAGACAGCAGTCTTATGATATGAACATCGGAAACAGCCCATAACTGCGCCGAGCATCCTAAAGCACCGGGAAAGGAAGCTCTTTATAGATCTCCCATGTCGGTGGCAGAGACCCACCCGAACAACTGACCCGGTTTTGTTTTCTCGCCAAGACAGCTGCTGCATGAACCGCCGTGGTTGCACGGGTTTCTAAAGGAGAGAGCCTTGTGATCTGAGAGGTTTTTCATTTAAAAAAGAGAGAGAGAGAGAGAGAGATTGACTTCGAATGGACTTCATTGAAAAGGCTGACAGCTAGATTAATTAAGTATTGGCAAAACTATCATCTGGGGAATAAGTGGCAGAGGGTTTGCAGACCGGTGGAAAGCAGTAGTCTCATCTTCCCCTACGGCCATTTGTCCGTCACATGTATTTATTATATGTCACATGTAAGTTGCTAATGCCGCGAGGAAAAATCGAAAAAGAAAGAAGAAGGAAGAATCGTCGATCAAATTCCCCGCCCCATCCACACACAGCAAATTAACACCGATCCCATCCCAAGTTCCATGGATGACGCACAGACACTGATGGATTTTCATTCCAAGTTCACCTTTTTATCTTATCATCAAGAATATAATAATATCTCTTGACTTTTTCTTTCTGGGTAACCAATACAATATCTCAGGCCGCCCGTGTCTCGAAGTTGACTACGAAGTCTTTCATGGTGCCCGTCAACTTGTCCTAGTTGCAATCTATGTAGGGTCGGTAATACGTGGGGCATATTGATTATCTAATATATGTATATATATATATGTTACAGTAAATTATCTAGAAAAGTCAAGAGTGTGGGCACGCAGGCCCATTAATTTCTTCTCATGTCCTCAACTAACTGTTTTGGTAACATTTTAGAGCATAATTTTAAAAATTGAATCATGTTAATCGATTTCACTAGAAACTGACAATTCATTCAGTTCGGTTTTTAAAATCAACCCAATTACATTGCAAATAGAGTTAGTTCTGATTAATCTAGCAGGTTTTTAGTCGGATCAGTAAATCCAATTGAACTGGTGAAAAAATGAATCGACTTAAATTAAAATAATAAATATATTATAATATACTTATTTTATTTTACTAAATTTATATTTATATTTTAAGTTTAAATTAATTAATATAATAGTTATATTAATTATTTTTTAATAAATCAGTATTAAATTATGATATTATGTTAATTTATGGTAATATTATACTGTTAATATTATTTATTAAATATCAAGTTCGATCCATTGAACTATCCATTTGACCCGTAAACTCATATATTAACCGGTTCCCAATCCGGTCCGATTTTAAAAACTACCTTCTAGATTTGCCCGTCAATTTAGAAAGTAATTGGGTCATATCTCATGATTATATATATATATATATGAATAAGATGTATGATTAGGTCTTTCCCCATGAAGGACTTTGGGGCAACTCGAGGGAATAATTATGATGTCACCGCACGCACACGGTAGGGCACAATTGAATGTGTGTGAATTTTGTGTCTAATCGACCCTCAAAGGCCCAACTGTGATATAATATCGTCCCTAAGTTCCTCATGGAAAAAAAACAAAAAACCTTTGGCAGGCCCAATTCAATTGGGCCTCATATGCAAGAGGCAATAAGCCCATATAGCCAGCACCAATTCGAGTAAATATTTCGCTGGGGGGTGAAATCTGAAAATTTCATAAAAAAGAAAAAAAAAAGAGAGAGAATCAGAATCAACCCTAAAAATACACGTGCAATGCTATTGACGACTTTCGTATAGCGAATCTATTGTGTATGTTTACTGAATATTCAGTCCTTCGACTGAACCCAAAGGGTGATTTTCTGAAATTCCCCCTGGAACTAAGATATAAGAAATCGAAGTTCAATATATTTTCAAATCTAATTTGAACTTAAATTATCCAATGAGTTTTTGCATGATTTTTAAAATCGGAGGAATCAATGAAGGCATGAGTTTATATGTCAAACTATGTGTTCAATGAATTGCACCATATATTTAATAGATAATAATAATAATATATAATTAATTATAATAATTTAAAATATTATATATTGAATATAACTTTAAATTTTACAATATCTATCCACGTTGAGCAAAAAATATATAAATTGAAGTTTAATAAAAATGAAATGTAACATCAATGCTGTCTTTTTAAATGATATCAGAGCTAATGATGGTTTCTTTTCTTTTTAAATAATTTTTAATTCGACCATTGATTCAATTAGATATAGCAATTGAACCTAAAACCAATCGGATTAGATGGATCGGACTAGATGTAGAGTGTATTCGAATTAATTAAGTAAACCGGATCAAACTATTGTCCTGGTTCAAGCCGATCCAGTCGAGTTTTTAAAACTATAGATTTTTGTATATTAAGTGGTGGAGGGTAAAAACATTTCAAATTTCGGGGTGGACATTAGAAAGGGGGAATCGCAACTGTATATGCATGTTTTTTTGCTCAGGACAATGATATCTCTATTGATTTTTGCAGGGGACCATACTTAGGAGATATATATATATATATATATATAGAGAGAGAGAGAGAGAGAGAGAGAGAGAGACACATCGCTGAATCTGTGCACTCCTTTTTTTCTTTCCAGCCCCTTCTTTTTTTTCTTATTTAAGCAAGTAAGGTCGTAGCTTCCCATCAAGCATAGGCCCTTCATATCCATAGGGGGCTGGCTGGTTTATGTTGCTAAATATGGTACATGACCTAACCGGCCAGGGCCATCATCCTTCTACATGATATCACTGTTCAGTTTGGTTGACACTCTATTGTGCTCGCTCATATTTGCCATCCTCAACTAGTTCCTTCTAACATGAATGCAGTAGCATCTAGAGATGTTAAATAAGGCCGGTTTGGCTAAGAACCGGCTTGCCAAAACTTGTAACTACCATGGACTACCTCCAAACCGGCCTGTATCGCTTTTCTTGGATTGAGGGCAGTTATAGGAGGGGCTGAGTACAAGAAATAGACCCCGTTAAATTGGTATCAACCTATACCGTCAAAATCTTGCAAATTAACAGTTGGATTTTGTCTTAACAATTTAATTTTGTTAATAGAAAACATTCATTAAAAATAATTTTAAAAAATGAATAGTTCATAGGTCAAACCGGCTTGAACCATGAACCAAACTACTTATAAACGATATTATACCAGTTCATATATGCTTGAATAGTGATTCGCAATCGGACTGATTTGTTAAGTAAATATGACCAAACTGTAACTGAATCAAATAATTTCAGATTCATTTTAAACCAAACCACCGTTTTAATAACTTTAATATACCTACCCTTTAGAGTTTACTACAACGCAATTTCTTCACTTTTTT
>CXYZ01007879.1:102667-113035 GCA_900006705.1 Sonneratia caseolaris
CACACTTAAAAAAGTTACCGTGGCAAGTATTGTATTATATTATTAACTAAATAGTTAAAATATTATATTTTTAATTTTTATTATAAAATTATTCACATCACTTTATGTATTTTTCACTTATATTATCCTATTATATATTTAAAAATCTCCTATATAATAAAAAAAAATCAAAATTTCCGTCCTCAGTACAAAATTGTGGAAAGCATGTCTGTGTATATATATTTATTGGATATTTTCTTGAATACAAGGTGAAATCTTCTTTTTTTTTTAATCTTTCTTGACACTGTTTTCTGGCCAGAAATATGTCATATATATATATATATATATATTTTTGGCTTAAAAACTAGTGAATAGCGCGATGGAAATATGTGCTGAATTTCTGTTGCCTTTTTCTGGAACACATGGAATATATTCGAGCAAATCGCTTCGGGTTCTCTTCGTTAGGGTACTTTCTGGATTCCTCTTTTTCGACTGGCCGAAAGATTGCTCGATCTCGCGACAACTTTACATGGGCAAGAATGCGAATCGGAGAGTTCTCTCGAGCTCATGTCAGTATGAATAATTACGTACTGAGAGCCCTGTCGATGAGAGAAACTTCTTGGTTGCAGTAATCCACGGCACACACGTATGTAATTTAGCCGGGGAGCATTCCAGATTCGTCTCTCGAGGAAGCCATGGCAAGTGTTAAGAGGTTTTAAGTCCACGAAAACCCAAGTTGCACCATCGTAAATTTGGAGTCCCAGCTCGTACGATGAGCTATGTTTGGTCGGGGCAAAGTCAAGTAGTCTCGTGCGGGCTTCTTTAGTGGAAAGCCTCCGCTCATCAGCTGCCACGGAATGGAAAAGGGAACAACAACGCAATTGATTAATGGTCTGAAACCTGCACCTAATTGCCCTCGCGGTCTCCGTGATTTATCCCGATCGATCAATCAATACCCCCCCACCCCCTTTTTTTTTTGGTTGGGGTCCTTTGCAAATTTCCTCAATTGACTTATCTCTCGAAATAACACACCCTGTCAACTTTTATTACTGATGACGTGCATCCCTGAAAAATATAGATCCACACAGTACCACTAACTAAATGGTAGTCCTTAAAAAGGATGACGATTTACAGTTGAGAAATGACAAATTTCACACCCCCACAATTTCCACATTGATTGATGGTAAAATAAAGGGGGAGTCTCTGTAGACTCGACAGGTATCACATTACTATGAGGATGTTTCTTGAGAAATATTTACCGAGGCTGTCAATGTCCTGGGGTCAATGCCGACAACCCAACTGTTAATTCCACCTTATATTTTACGCCTGCGCAACCTTAGGCTTTAACTGGTACGCCTTTCATTGCACTTTAACCATTTTCTTCGCAAACAGTTTCTCTAGTGCTGAGCTCAGTAAAATCATAGCCTTTTTGTAATTAAAATGTTTCCATACCACTTATATATATATATATATATATTATGAATAACTAGATACAAGTATAGAAGAAATTATGATCAATAAGTTCTACTTGTTAGTTGGTCGATCTCATTGGAACCCAAGTAACAAAGATGCAATAAATTTATGATACTAGGTTATGCACACCTAAGATAATAATGCCCTCCTAAAAAACATGCCGCATTTGCAAGTAATTTCTCGTGGGAAATCATGACCTACATCACATAATTTCAGAAAGCTAATCATAAGGGCGCAGAGAGTGAGTGGGGTAGTTGGGGACAACGGTCAATTGGCCTCTCTGCATGCTGCAAACACTAACTCAGCCTCGCATCTCAGCTCCAATGGCGCCTTATTAGCGTTCTCTCTCTCTCCCTCTCTATCACTCTGTGCATGTTTTCTGCACTGGAGAGAGATAAATCTGTGCAATCACATCCCTCTTTCTTTATTTAGGGTGACCGACTGTGGTGCTCTCCCACCTCCACAGCACTTCTCCTCATGTTTCACTTGGAAGCATCTGACCCCTCAAATTTGGAGAGCTGGCGCCAAAGGCAAAAGAGAGATCACTGACCTCTGCTGCATAGATAGGTGACATGGAGATGTGAAGATATGCATCAACGATTGTGCCCATCCATCTATATATTATTCCATACACCATGTAAATCGTCCAAACGTGGGCTTGGCTGATTTAATTCAACTCAACATAAGGGAAGTTTGAGTTTCATCGGTCGTTTAAGCAGGCAGGGCAGGGCCCCGTCTCTTTTTGGGCGAAAGTGGCGTTACCGTCGTCGCCTTTCATGCTAGATGTACGGACAGAGTCGACAGGAGCGGTTGTGACCGGTGACAAGGTTTCAGATGTGGGCCCCTCGCCTCTAGAGTCATAATTGGGTCTGCGGGCTTCAAGACTTTATAGGCCTCTCAGCCCAGGCCCAATCACATGCCGGCAGGAAACCGAATCGCCTCGATGACCTCTACGCCGTACATAGATTCGACCTATGCAGACCAGAGTTGATCCAATATAATATCGGTGAAGGGGGCCCGTCCCTCTGCCTGAAGGTAAACCCAACAGTTAATAATATTCCTCACCTTGATCGGAATAGATCCTATCCGAGTTTTCTTGAAATTCTCTTCCGGTACCCGATGAATTTATGCCGGGTAATGCAGAAACGAATCTGGATCGCTACGAGTCTGTTAGACTCCCCAAAAACTAACTTCTGAAGGACGAGAAAAATAAATGCATGAATGGTCGAGGAGGACAACCTTTGTCAACAATCAGAGTGCTGGAAAGACCGTATAATGCATTTCTCGAAATGATTTCCAAGAGAAGAATGTACATATATGTAGTCAGTTTCTCTGTGATTGATATCCCGTACAATAGTTTTGTCTGATTCATGGCATCCACAGGAGATTTTTTTTCATAACATTCTGTGTTATAAGCTGTATGTCCCACTAAAGGAGAGATCCATGAAGAGGGGGTGATAAGAAATGAAAGTTAGAGCAATTATGGCCCTTTTGAGGCTAATCATGCTTCGTTATTCACTGGGTAGGAACGAGTTAATCTCGATGGGTGGTGAAAGGCTAAAAAGAATAAGATGCAATGGTAGATGTACCATTGACCAATTGACTCTCAATAGAAGGATCTCAACTTAAAAGGGTAAGAAATACATATGCTAATAATTATAAATTGATTAAGATAATTTGAAAAATTTTTCATTAAATAAGATATATTATTTGAATTTTACTATAAGAAAATTTTATAACTTAGATTTTGTTTTTAATGAATTAGTTTAATTTAAGTATGAGTTATTTATAATCAATTAAATTTTGAAATATGAATTGGTAGCCAACAAAAACTAGTGGAAAAGAAGGGAGAGAAAAGGTCGTGCGCTTATGTGAATAGTTGTAAAGCAATTAACTGTGTTATTTATCCAAAAATAGTTTATTGACAGAGATTGGTTTCTAAATCTCGCTTTGAACTAAGTTTCGCACACAGACTAAAACAATGCCTAGAAAATGCTGGTAGCCTAACCGCGAAAGGCAAGTTTAAAAGGGTAAAAAAGGGAACAAAAAATTTGTAGGTTAGAAGCGTATTTAGATTAGTCCGACGATTTTACTTGTGTATATCAATTCACTAGATTGAGTTCTCAAATGGAGTTAGAAACTTGCTCGGCTTGCATGATTTCAACTGGTACATATGATTTCTCAAATACGGCCTATGAAAGAAGAGTTGTGATTGTCTAGTTAATATGCACTGTGCAACAGAACTTAGTTCATCAAAGATAACGGCTAGGGAGTATAGATCTCTCTTGAGAAATGAAGTCAGAACAGAGAGAGAGAGAGAGAGAGGTCTTTCATTTTTCCATTTTTTTCCCTCAATGGCACGACTTGTGCAACCGTGGACGAAGATGCAACTGAGTTCATTAACAGTTGGCCACCATGGTAGAATAAGGTCAAGACAAGTTCAACCTATACGTAAGAGAGGCTCACGCCTTCGAAAAGGGTCAATGGCAGCTGCCTGCAGTTTACGTCAAAGCATATGTTTAAGGAGAGATTGTATTTTTCTTCTCCTCCTCCTCTCCGTTTTTTTTTTCTTTTTCAAATGTTCCTTTTAATATGTGCTCATGAAGGGGTGAAAGAGTGCCTAAAGAACGATTATAAAAAGCATATGGTGCAGTCATCTCATTTCTGGGGAATAATGATGATCCTGTATACCTTATTATGGATGGGAAATAATGCAAGAAAAGACTGAAAAAAATACTAAAAATAAAAAAGACAAAAGCAGTGGCGGAGGAGGGGCAGCTCGCACCAGCGAAAAAGAAAAATGAAAAAGAAAACCGAGTAATGGATGGATGGAGCAGAGGAAGTAGGAGTATTGTTGCGTGGACAGCCACCGGACAGTGGTGCATTTTGAAGGAGAGAGGGGGAACAGTGAAGAACAAAGCGGAAGGGAGAGAGAGACAGACAGCATAGTCAGAGCAGATAGCAGGGAGAGAGAGAGCAGGGAAAGATTCCGAAAGAGCTGATCCACTGCCTTCACTGATCATTGATCCCCAAGACCAAACCAAGATCCGAAATTGCAACAGATCCACAGATCAATAGCTCACCAAACCCCAACCCAGTAAATCCCAACACACACACACACACATGCACTTCCTCTCTCTCTTTTTGTGAATCCTCAATGGGAGAAGATCACTTCCCACAAACTGAGATGGCCGAGGATGATGGCGATCATCCCTCTCTGGAGGCACACGCCACGGAGCCACTCAGTGGGTCGAATCCGCCGGACCAGGTACTGGAGACTGTCCTGGAGAGCGTGCTCCAGTTCCTGACTTGCCGCCGCGACCGGAATGCAGCCTCGTTGGTTTGCCGGTCGTGGCACCAAGCCGAGGCCCTGACTCGGTCGGAGCTCTTCATCGGGAACTGCTACGCAGTCACCCCTGCCCGGGCCACCGGCCGGTTCCCTCGGGTCAGATCAATATACATCAAGGGCAGGCCCCGGTTTGCCGACTTCAACCTCCTGCCCCGCAACTGGGGGGCTCACTTCCATCCCTGGGTCTTCGCCATGGCTAGGTACTTTTTTAAGCTTGTTTATTTGATGGAGCTTACAAAATTGTGGTATTTTCTCAGAAAACATTTGTATTGACTAGAATGGATCGTTGAGGTCTACTTGTTTCTTGTGTTTTTTCCATGAAAAACACACAACTCTTTTTATTTTTTGGTATTTTTCTTCCAAAGGTTGGATTTTGAGTGAATAGTGAAAGCAACAAACCTTGAGACTACTAGTGTGCCTTTGTGGCATGCGGATTTGAAACTGGAATATCTGGATCTTCCTGTCTTTCCAATTCGTAGTAGTAGTAGTCAAGTTTAACATGACATTCCAATTTGTTCCGTGATCAAATCAATAGGGCGTACCCGCGGCTCGAGAAGGTATACTTGAAACGAATGTCTTTAACTAATGATGATCTCTCCCTCCTTGCGAACTCGTTTCATCAATTCAAGGAGCTTGAGCTCGTCTGCTGTGAAGGGTTCGGCACGAAGGGGCTCTCTGAAGTAGCTAAAAAGTGCAGGTCTGTCGGTTTCCTGTTTCTTCTGTAGTTCATTTTATCTATCACAAGCCAGGACATGAGGAGGAGCCTAGCCAGTTCATATCTGGTACAGGGATTATCTTCATGTGTATTTTTGTATGGATTTACTTGGATGATCTTTTGGAACACGGAAAATCATCTTGCTTTGGCTAGTACATCCGTATTTTGCTAGGCATTGCAATTTCAAAGTGTTTTCTAGACTTGACTTATATTGTTAAGACGGATGGGAAAACAAAATTGCTTTGGCGTTGAACTTTTCCTGTGTGTATGTGCGAAACTAAGCATGTATCTTGCGCTTAAATGATGTGTAACAGGCAGATTAGGGTGCTTGCTCTGAGTGAAACCGAGGTCATAGATGATGCAGTGGACTGGATATCTTGCTTTCCTGAGAGAGAGACCCATCTAGAGTCTCTTATCTTTGACTGTGTCGAATGTGAAATCAACTTTGAGGCTCTTGAAAGGCTCGTTGCTCGGTCTCCTTCATTGAAGAAACTGAGGGTGAACCAATATGTCTCTGTTGGTCAACTCTATCGGCTGCTGATCAAGGCCACACAGCTAACCCATCTTGGAACAGGCTCCTTCAGCTCATTTGGGAATTTCCGACATGTAGATGATAATCAGGAGTTGAATTATCTCTCAGCTTTTGCTGCTTGCAAGTCTCTCACCTGTCTCTCAGGGTTTAAGGAGGTCATGCCTGACTACCTGCCTTCAATCTACCCTGTCTGTCCAAATCTCACATCTCTGAACTTTAGCTACTCTGATATCAATCCACAACAGTTCCAGTCAGTCATTGTCCACTGCCACAAACTCCAAACACTATGGGTGTGTACATCCTCTCCTACTCTCAGAACTTATAATGCTTGTTTAGCTGAGTTCTGCTTCAGTTGAAAATTGGTGTTTTTGGTTTTCTTGTACCCTGAGAATCAAAGAGTGTATTACATGTATTTTTTATTTTGAAAGCAAAGACAAATTCTTGTACTCTGAAATAAAAAAAGGGCAATCTTTAACGCAAAACTTGACTTTACCAGACAAGATCTGTAACAGACTAGGCCATCAACCTTGAGTTGCTCATGCTGTTTCTTTCTTTCATTGGATGCAGGTCCTTGATTCAGTATGTGATGAGGGACTTCAGGCAGCAGCTGTATCTTGCAAGGACCTGCGAGAGCTTAGGGTCTTCCCAGTAAATCTGCATGAGGGTATGGAGGGTCCTGTCTCTGAAGTTGGCCTCCAGGCCATATCTGAGGGCTGCAGAAAGCTTCAGTCAATCCTCTACTTCTGTCAGCGGATGACCAATGAGGCTGTTATGGCATTGTCTAGAAACTGTCCAGATCTTGTGGTTTTCCGTCTTTGTATAATGGCGCGTCACCAGCCTGACTACATAACAGGCAAACCTATGGATGAAGGTTTTGGAGCCATTGTCAAAAACTGTCGGAAGTTGACCCGACTCGCTGTCTCAGGGCTTCTCACTGACAAGGCCTTCTGGTACATAGGGCAGTATGGGAAGTTGGTTAGGACTTTATCAGTGGCCTTTGCTGGGGACAGTGACATGGGCCTGAGGTTCGTCCTCGAGGGGTGCCCCAGGCTGCAGAAACTCGAGATCAGGGACAGTCCATTCGGGGATGCTGCCCTGTGGGCTGGGGCTTGCCGCTACTACAACATGCGATTTCTATGGATGTCTTCTTGCAGGGTGTCCAGGCAGGGATGTGCAGCGATTGCTCAGTCAATGCCCCGTTTGGTTGTAGAGCTACTTAGGTATGAGGATGAAGAGGGGTTGTCAATAGAGGATGACAGTAACAACTTTACGGTGCTCTACATGTACAGGTCCCTTGAGCCATCCAGGAATGATGCTCCTGAATCAGTGACAATCTTGTAGAAGAATTTACTGGAAGCAAAGGTGACGTTTGACTGCAATGAAGGGTAGAGGGAGTGGTTTTCTCTGGAGATTAAGCTGGGGCTTTGCTACTTAAATGTCGAGGCTCTGGAGAATCATTTTATTGAATAAGTGAATCCGTTCCGCTCCTTGGTGTCTTGGGCCCTGGTGATTGGATGAATAATAGGATTTGAATGCGTGCTGCTCGAAGCAAGTGGGATTGGGGGCGGAGAAATCACTTAAGACAATTGGACTTTTTGTGTTCTTTTCTTGCATGGCTTTCCTGTTCACTTCTCCCTCGAGAGGATTGTTGGTGGAGGCAGTAGGCGGTATCTTTTCTCATGTCAGATATACATCACGTTTCTGTATATGGATAACCATCTGATGATGGAAGAACACTGGCATCAGGCAGCTTAGTGATCTGGGAAGTGAGAGTTTCAGCGCAGATACTGGCTGGAAGAAACAAGAAGAGCTTTTTAACTCAATCCTCCCAAGTGTTGACGGTGGTAGCCTAAGAAGATGTACCGTAGTCTGTAGCTGACGTTGGTCTGGTTTGCCCCAGACGACAGACACCATGAACATCTCCATCTGTCTACGCGCTCTCACATCCTGTTTGATGCATAGTTTTCCCTTCATCAGATGTGTTGCTTTTGTAGAAGCTCCTCGCTGTTGAACTTGTTACTGTTGGATATCATCACCATCATCAATATCATTATCGTTATTATTACGCAAATATATTATGCATTCTTGTTTACTAAATATAAAAGGACTTATGTTTTTATAATTTAGAATTTATATACCTCTTTTAAAATTAAGAATAAAGCTAATAGATCAAGAAATGGATAGGAGGGAGAAGGGTACGTTTGGATTAAGAGATTTGGAGAGATTCCCCTGTGTAGATAATCCGTTTAGAATAGATGTGGAGGAAGTAATGTTTTACTTGGCGTTGTCAGTGTGTGTTGTAGATGATGTNTCTGTCAGCGGATGACCAATGAGGCTGTTATGGCATTGTCTAGAAACTGTCCAGATCTTGTGGTTTTCCGTCTTTGTATAATGGCGCGTCACCAGCCTGACTACATAACAGGCAAACCTATGGATGAAGGTTTTGGAGCCATTGTCAAAAACTGTCGGAAGTTGACCCGACTCGCTGTCTCAGGGCTTCTCACTGACAAGGCCTTCTGGTACATAGGGCAGTATGGGAAGTTGGTTAGGACTTTATCAGTGGCCTTTGCTGGGGACAGTGACATGGGCCTGAGGTTCGTCCTCGAGGGGTGCCCCAGGCTGCAGAAACTCGAGATCAGGGACAGTCCATTCGGGGATGCTGCCCTGTGGGCTGGGGCTTGCCGCTACTACAACATGCGATTTCTATGGATGTCTTCTTGCAGGGTGTCCAGGCAGGGATGTGCAGCGATTGCTCAGTCAATGCCCCGTTTGGTTGTAGAGCTACTTAGGTATGAGGATGAAGAGGGGTTGTCAATAGAGGATGACAGTAACAACTTTACGGTGCTCTACATGTACAGGTCCCTTGAGCCATCCAGGAATGATGCTCCTGAATCAGTGACAATCTTGTAGAAGAATTTACTGGAAGCAAAGGTGACGTTTGACTGCAATGAAGGGTAGAGGGAGTGGTTTTCTCTGGAGATTAAGCTGGGGCTTTGCTACTTAAATGTCGAGGCTCTGGAGAATCATTTTATTGAATAAGTGAATCCGTTCCGCTCCTTGGTGTCTTGGGCCCTGGTGATTGGATGAATAATAGGATTTGAATGCGTGCTGCTCGAAGCAAGTGGGATTGGGGGCGGAGAAATCACTTAAGACAATTGGACTTTTTGTGTTCTTTTCTTGCATGGCTTTCCTGTTCACTTCTCCCTCGAGAGGATTGTTGGTGGAGGCAGTAGGCGGTATCTTTTCTCATGTCAGATATACATCACGTTTCTGTATATGGATAACCATCTGATGATGGAAGAACACTGGCATCAGGCAGCTTAGTGATCTGGGAAGTGAGAGTTTCAGCGCAGATACTGGCTGGAAGAAACAAGAAGAGCTTTTTAACTCAATCCTCCCAAGTGTTGACGGTGGTAGCCTAAGAAGATGTACCGTAGTCTGTAGCTGACGTTGGTCTGGTTTGCCCCAGACGACAGACACCATGAACATCTCCATCTGTCTACGCGCTCTCACATCCTGTTTGATGCATAGTTTTCCCTTCATCAGATGTGTTGCTTTTGTAGAAGCTCCTCGCTGTTGAACTTGTTACTGTTGGATATCATCACCATCATCAATATCATTATCGTTATTATTACGCAAATATATTATGCATTCTTGTTTACTAAATATAAAAGGACTTATGTTTTTATAATTTAGAATTTATATACCTCTTTTAAAATTAAGAATAAAGCTAATAGATCAAGAAATGGATAGGAGGGAGAAGGGTACGTTTGGATTAAGAGATTTGGAGAGATTCCCCTGTGTAGATAATCCGTTTAGAATAGATGTGGAGGAAGTAATGTTTTACTTGGCGTTGTCAGTGTGTGTTGTAGATGATGTGGGGGTCCCCACTACATCTCCATTCTCCTTCCTGTTCTTCGTTCAACTCGCATTTTGCTTGTTGGACACTGATTTGGCTCTGGAAATCTGAAACCCACACATTTGAATGTTGTTTTCGTACGTATAATCTGTTAGGCATTATTGATGGTGTGCTTGCTCCCTGGGCTAGAAAACGTACCATCCCATCCAGCTGTGCTCAATCCCCCAACTTGATATTTCAGGCTTATAATTATTGGTTGATATTTGCCATCTTTTTCCACATATTCAAACGGCCTTTGAATGGATGATCATTAAGGATGTTTACATTCTTGTCCAGTGCAGATTATGGTGACTTTTCGTTTACATTTTTTGTATTATTTGAATTCAATAAGATACTGAATTAGATGATTCCAATTTGACTTCTAATGAAATACAATATCTCTATATTGGTTCCAAGCACTA
>CXYZ01007879.1:120804-137641 GCA_900006705.1 Sonneratia caseolaris
AAATATAATTATATGTGTATAATTAATTACATTTTAATTTTTTTGTAATTATCTTTCTATTGTAAAATTTATTTTCATATTTTTAAACCGATGCAATTTTTTTTGAGCTATATTAGCACAACATAATTTATTTTCGTACCATGCCGGTACGGTCCGATCTCTCAAACGGCCCGAAAACACGAATCCAAACACGATTTTTCGTGCCATGCCCAGCGCATACTTTCCGCCGTGGGAAATTTTGCCAGCTTCACTTTCTATGCATCTTTTATGGGTATATTCCCTTGACACATATAATAAAGCAATAAAAACTGCAAAAAGGGCTCTTCTTCTTTGGGCCTCCGCGTTCATTTTGATGGGCGGGCTTGGCCATACAGTAGATCTCGTTCAAATTCTATCAAACGCCACGATTTCCATCACCGTAGGTGAGATTGGGCCGGCCATTCATTTCTATCTATCTCCAGTGTCGAAGGCCGATGCTCGTACTGGTTCCGAGGGTCGTTCTTCTTCTTGGTGTGTCTGATCTCGCTCCAGAAGGACAGGGAGGGCGAGAGAGACTCCCTTCTCGGCTTGGAACTTCGACTGGAAGAAGATCACGTTGAGGACTTCGGTGATGGGGCGCAAAACCGCGATGATGGTCCCGGAGGACAAGGAGGAGGCACAGAAGATCGCTCCGATGGCTGCCGGGAAGAAGAAGCATTGGGGCTTAAGATGGCACCCCAAAACTAGCACTGTGCAGTACTTGAATTCTCCGATTCCAGATAGCCTCGCTTCTCTTGGAATTACCTGCAACACTAATTAATTCCGTGGGAAGGACACAGTATACTGGAGGACTTCAAAATACTAACCTGCAAATTGATGACCGATTCACTCAAGGCGAGAATTGGATTTTTACAAGTATCCATTTTCCAATCGGATATCAGTTGAATCCCGTGCAAGACTAAGATAAATTCAATAGATGTTTATTTCGTATATATGGAACTTCTTTATTGGATAAATGAATTTATTAACTGCAATCGTCTAGGAAAAGCTATGTCAAGATGATGGTTACGGTGATGTAATCATCATCTCGAACTATATAAGAGACAACTTTTGGTTGCCATGACCAAGGGGATGGGCCAAGTGTTAAGCAGTTCGGTGCCGCTTAAGGATGTCTCAAGTTCAAGACATCGCGTACGCAAACATTTCCTTTGGGAGCCTCACCCGCTATGCCAGGCGTGCAATTCAGGGTGTCCAACGGATTAGTCAAGTGTAGTTGGNCTTAGGGTGTCCAACGGATTAGTCAAGTGTAGTTGGCTGAAAAATATCGTCTGACTGCTGGTGGAACAACTAAAAGTTTTCTAATAATGGAATTTAAAACTCTTTAATCTTATAATATCACTACCCCACATCATATTTTATAAGAAAGAGGACACAGTAGTTAGCTCCAACTTTATTGTTTATAGGACCAGCCCAAAGAGATAAGGCAATAGATTGCGACGTCACGGTACCTTCTTGATATAATACATATGGTGGTGGCTGTCAATTTTCATGTTCTTCGTCATACCACAATCAGTCAACTGTGAGCTATATGAATGTAAGGCCGGCCATCCGCTTTCCCACTCTGCGAGGGGATGTTCACACCCGATTCCGGTCCAGGGTCCAGTTATCATCCTCGGGGTGCTTGATTCTCGCCACGGAAGTAAGAAACGAAACCCCAAAGGGAGCCGCCGTGCGAACTCCCTCCTCGGGCGAGAAGAAAAATTGACAGGGCATTCCTCCCGATAGTGTATGAGTGTACTCACTGACAAATATATCGGTATACGATGATCTTAGTAAGAATGCAATGCTGAGTCGTAAACGCACTGACTAGTCCTAGTGATCGAAGACGCAAGTCCAAGGTGATGATGTTGGTGTCGTTACATCGTCAACCAGCAACAGAGCCGGAATAGTCAATCTTGGAGGCGATGGACGGTGAACCTGAGTTTTCCCTCGGAGACAAGTTGGTGCACGCCTCAGCATCACACTGTCATTAACCTGTCTGAAGAAATCATAGGCGACAAAAATACATATGGACTTAAAAGATTACCTTCATGTCTACGGCTTGGAAAAATAATATAAACCATTCAAAAAGAATTTAAGTAGATAAATACATATTAATTGTTTTTTTTTTTCAGTAACTGCAAATGGGAAACCATGTTCCTTTCGATATACCTTTTATAGGTGTAGTCCCTTGCAATGCAGAAAATGAAAACGCTGCAACACGATCTTCTTCTTCGGGCCTCCGAGAACATTTTGATCGGCGGGCTTGCCATACGCAGCTGGGGACATGAAACCTTGTTCGCATTCGATCAAACGCCATGATTTCCATCACTGTAGGGGAGACTCGGGCTGCCATTCATTTCCATCTCTGATGGGAGAGGGCGATTTTGACACTCGTTCTTAGCGTCGGCGTCCCTCTTCTTGGTCTGCCTGATCTCCCCGTAGAAGTATGAAATGAACCCCCAGATGGACAGGGCGAGAGAGACTCCCTTCTCGGCTTGGAACTTCTCCTTGAAGAAGATGACGGCGAGGACTTCGGTGACTGGGAGCATAACCGCGATGATGATCCCGGAGAACAAGGAGGAGGCACAGAAGATCGCTCCGATGGCTCCCAGGAAGAAGCATTGGCTTAAGATGGCCGTCCAAACTAGCACCATGTAGTACTTGAATTCTCCGATTCTGTATTGCCTTGCTTCTCTTGCAATTGCCTGCAACATTAATTGATGCCGTGGAAAACACACAACGTACAGGAGGACTACAAACTACTAACCTGCAAATTGGTAACCGATTCACTGGAGGGGAAATTGGATTTTACAAATAACGATTTTTCATGTGTTTTCTGTCAAATCAAATGATTCCCATTAAGTTTGCATTATGACTATAAGAGACCGAGCGCACTATTTTTTTTGTCCTTTCTCGAGAGTTAGTTGCATTGTCGTCATTGCTTCTATACATACAAAATTATTTCCCAACCGAGCACCGTAGCTACTTCTGACGTTAAATCATTGAAAGTGTTCGACCGAACATAACATAAAATAGAATTTCATATTCCGCGCCCTTATGGCTGGCACATGATGAGCAATAGTTGCTTTCACATAGCTGGATGAGCATTTAATATATAAATTAAAGCTTGTGAATACTTCATTAAAAGTTTTTCTTATTACCAAATATAAATTTTACAATAGAAAAGGTGAATAGTTAGAATATTTTTAGATTTTTAGGGCTTTTAAATTTATTATTCATGTTTTATTTGATAATTTGCTAAAATTTTTATCAAATAATTTTTACTAAAATTAAAAATTATTAATGTTAAGAAGAAGAGTATTTCTGGTATTGAAAAATATATATGTGCATGTTCATTAATGATATCTTGATATATTTATAAAAGTGTTGATTGCTAGCATCATATGCCCTTGGAATATAAAATAGAAAACCCATATAAAATTTCCAATAAATTATCACATCTTAAATAAAAAGATGTTAATGGTATACTTGCTTATACACGAGCACATAATGTTGAACGACTGAGTATATTTTTTACCAGGAGACTTTGACCAACTGAAATAATCCAAGGACAACAGTTCCCCCCAGTGCTACAAAGTGTTATTTCCCTTCTAAACTTGTTAGAATTTTATGGTGCGATAATTGTATTGCAAATTCACTTTCCGGTTTGTCGGATACGGAAGTATCCTTCATACATTCTTTTGATCACAGAAAGGAGTCTAATTATAACAAGATGGCTAGCCTATCTATGTAAATTCTCCCACAAACGCTTTGGTTAAACAAAGTAACTGGACAAAACCATCAAAAAAGAAGACTCTGCCCTGATTTTCTTCCATGGACTTCTCATTGCAATTGTTATCCTCAAATTCCCCTCTTCGCAACTTATGATCCATCCATCTATATGCTATTATACCCGCATGATCTTGCGGTTACTTCCGCGTAAGTTCGATCTTTTAGATGCATCAATGACAGTTTCCAAATGATTGAGTGATTGACTAAGCAGATCAGACCAGGACGGACCTGAACGACATTATGTACGGTGTTTAATGGAGGTGTTCGTGTAGGTATGATAATTACCTGAAAGTCGTCGTTGATCAACATGCCCACCGTACAGAAAGCGGTGGCGAAGAGGCACATGACGAGCTGATACTCCAGCACAAGCGAATAGGTGATGACCTGCCTCGCCTTCTGGTAGGTGAACTCCACCAGCGGCAGTAAGAAGCCGTAGAGGGCCGCAGCCGCTGCCATCATCAAGAACCCCACCATGTACTCCCTATTCGACTCCCCCTCTGGCCTGTCACTTCCCGAGTGTAGCGCCAGCACCACTGCTCCCACCGTCAGCAGGAACACCGAGTTTAACGAGTACGGTGTAAACCTGAGCATATATTTACACAATACCCTTACATGACCTGGTCAAGACGGAGAGATTAGCATATAAACATATTCAAATGGTGAGCCGGACCTCTGCTTCACGAGGAGGAAAGCGAAGGCGGCTGTGAATGCGAGCTGGGTGGCGATGATGAGGGACGAGGTGGAGACTGGGAGGTGGGCCAAGCCAGAGGCGTAGAGGAAGTTATCAAACCCTGTGATTAGTCCGACGACAGCAGACACAACGAAGAGGAAACGCTTCATGAGGACAGGCCTCGGGGAGAGGCTGCTGGCTCCAGCTCCACCCTCGCATGTTTTGGTGGCCCACCGGTGGCGGCGGTGGATGTAGGAGATGGCGAGGGGGATGGCGATGACGGGGCATCCGGCACTCTGGAGCCAGCTCGCGAACCAGATCCGGTTGCCACCATGGACATAGTAGAGCCGCGTGATGAGTGGTGAGCCCGCGGTCCCGATGGTGAGGATGATGCAGTTGAGGACTAGAAGGATCTTCTTGAAGGTGGTTCCGGGATTCGCATCCGCTCCTGCCATGGCTGTAATAGAGAGAGTTCCCTGAGTTATGATTACCGTTGAAAGTTCAACCTATCCAACTTCGGGGAAAACAAAAATATAAGAGAGATCTTTATAGATATATAATCCACAGACAACAACATTTATAAAATTAAAATATTGATTCGGACATAAATTGAATCTCATGCAAGACTCATGGAAACGGGCATACAATGATGATCTTGCCGATAACGCAGAGAAAATCATGTAGGCAGTGACTAATCACAACAGTCTAAGAAAAGGAACTCCAAGAGGATGATTATGGAATTATCATAAAAAAAATTAAAAGACTCAATTTCATGTTTATTAATTGTGATAATCAAATATAAAATCTTTTAATCTTGTACTACTTATGTTGTTATTATATAAGCCATTTGATTTCTTGACTTAGAGCACGGGTTGTTAGGTCTCACTTTATAGTATATTGGACCATTCTAGAGAGATAAGGCAAAGGAAGACGGCACGTTAATACATCTCACTGGTATAATACATATGGTGTGGTGGCTGTCAATTTTCAGGGTCCTTGTCATACCCACAATCTATCAATTGAACTAACCCAATAATACGTTTGGAGGGATAATGACTAAAAGGGTTGGGAGGAATTATTGAATTTATTGTTTGGATATTTCTTTAGAAAGCTTATCGGGAGAGGAGTTATTTTTTCAAACTTTATAAGGAGAAATAGGGGTAAAATGACAATTTTACCATCTAATTCAATTATTAAATACAGTTAATATAATAGTATATTTATGCTTTTAACTATTTCTGTTTTCCATCCCTTTTAATACTATTCCAACAATAATTATAAATCTAATCAAAATAAAGAAAATTTAGTACAATCATAATATTATTAATTTAATAATTAAAATATTATATATTTAATTATTATAATACTATTGTTTATATAATTTATTCTCCCTTATTCTAACTCTTTCTAAATTCATAAAATTTATATATAATTAAAAAAAAATCCATCAATAACCCCTTCTTCCCCTCCCCTCACTTATTTTCCTTAACCTCCCCTTTCCCTTCTCTCAAAATTCCTCAATCCAAATACACCTAAAGGCGAGAGCAGCCATTCATTTCCAACTCCAGAGGGGATGCTTGCACCCGATTCTGATCCTGAGTCCAATGATCGTCCTTGGTGTGCTTAATCTCTCCACAGAAGCATGAAACGAAACCCCAAAGGGAGCTGGTGTACTGCATGCAAGAACTGTATGGATCTGGGTACTGTTCAATTTTTGTGATATGCAGACTTTAACTTATATTAGACCAATTCCCAAATATTGGTGTCGATTCCTACCTGTTGGTTTCAACATCTGAACCTTACCCATAATCTGTGTTGTATACCACATTTTTTTAGTACCATTTTGGAACATATTTTTAAAAAAAATGAGTAACATTAAAAATATTAAATTAACTTGACCATTTGTATAGACTACTAAAAAACAAAATCCATCATAGTATATGATAAAGAAGACCATCACTACACAAATTGCATTCCAAGTCCATATTGAACAAGATTTATATTCTAATCAACCTAAATATTCAAACAAGAGTTGTAAAAACGCAATCAAGATGTTTAAAAAATATTGTCCAAATAGTTTATATACGATTTTCACTTTTCAGATAGATGATAATTCCTTTTCTATTTATTTTAAGTATTTAATACACTATATTATAACATATATATTTACTTATTTATCTATTTTCCAATTCTGAGGATTAAATCCCATTCCAGTTTCGGGTACTCTATTTAGTGGCTAGAACCCATTTTAACCGGTTCTTATTTTCCTTATCCTAACCCTATCCTAATTTCCTACCCATTCCGAATATACCCAATACATGTGCACACCCTTACTGCAGACTTCCTCCTTCGCTGGGAAGAAGATGACATACTTTACGATTGAATGACATTTGTATAATTTCATATTGAGATGATATGATGACATTTCTCCTTAGTGCATGAGTGTGCTCATTGACATGTATGATGATTCTAGTGACAACGCAATGGAAGTCATAGATGCACTAACTAGTCCTAATGGTCGAAGGCGCAACTCCAAGGTGATTGTTTTGGATTCATTATAACGTCAGCTAGCGATAGAGCTGGAATAGTCATTCTTGGAAGCGATCGACTGTGAGCCTGAGATCATCCGGACAAACTCTCTCTCTCTCTCTCTCACAGCTAGAAAGTGAAATTCATTGACAATACTGGAGTTGTAAAAATTCAATGAAATGGACCAATCTACCTCTTCAATTCCGGAAAAAAAGAAAAAAGAAAAGGAAAAAGACCCAGTTGAGGGAATGGGATGATGGGCAATGCCCCATGGACTGATCTAGGAAAATTTACCAAGGGGATGAAATCTTATAGAGGACTATAAGAGAGAATGAGAGGGGGATCTTTAATAAAAAAATGAATAAAATTAAAATGAATTTACATAAAAGTTTTCAAAATTTAAGAGAGGTATTAATATTCCCATAACCCTTAATTCCATCTTTACATTGCTCTAACTATTTTCATAGCAGAAAAAGTATATTTGTAGGTTACATAATTTACAATTCCAGGTGCATATTTCAATGTCCATTAACTGGAAAGGAGATATTCATCTTATAATAAAGATATGTCGTAGCTAAGTGGCCTCTCAACCTCAATGGTCCCCGTCAAACTCGTATTGATGACAAGAACGACTATTCGTCTGGGGATAATATTTTAATGTCTCCCAGTGATATGGTCCAAAATCTTGAATAGACCGAATGAATTGACAATGCCACGTGCCACGCTAGAGGGACTCAGATGGAAAAGTGGGGACAAAAACCTCTCGCTTTTTTTTTTATGCATTGAATTAGAGTAAGAGTACGGTATTCCATCACATCAATTTTAGATCGAGAACATAAATAAGTACATCGATCTTCGATATCTTTATATCAATTTGAGAGACTATCTCTTCATTTGAGGTTAGCAACGAATTGTTTATGCTGGAAGCCCACCCGACGGACCTGTTTTCATCAAGTTAAATTTATAATAATATTCCTTGATAACAGTCACCGGTAGAGAGCACTCGTACATATGGAACCTCTTTTCGGACACTTACCCGGGATATGGGTCATGGACCTCTTGTGGCTGATGCTGGTCGGGTTTCCGCTGAACTGGGCAGTCGACGAAAAATTACTCTCAACAAATCAAATGCACGCTGTTTCCCAAAATTGGCCTATGACCTTTTAGCAGGGAATTCGTGCTATATTCTCATTCATATTTCAACCAAATCATTAACCATTCGGATTGCTTGATACCGTGAAGTCATCACCGATTGCAGCAACTTTATAATTTACTTGGGTAAGGGAATTGTCCCATGAATTGGTCTTATTAAGGATGGTCTCCAAGACGGACAACTGAGATTTGCTGGTTTTTGCAGCGTTTCCTGCAAAGATGTACGGCCTTTAAGCTCAGGGAATGTTAAAGAGATGAACACACGACTTGTCAAGCTGGGCTTGAGAGAGGGAGCGAGAGATCAACCGAGAAGGAAGATGCACGTGATGGACTGGATCAATTGGGCTCCGAAATTGCTTTATAGTAGGAAGGCCCTGACGTGGTAGGATTGGGCCACATTGATGTCTCTGCCAAATTTTCATCTAAAAATCTAAATTTATATATACCTAGTCAATGGGATTTTATCATTAAATTTTCTATTTGGGACTGCATCTTTAAGTACGCACCCTCACCGTTGAACATTTGATCACAACTCCTCATTCGTACTCTGACCACAAGAGGAGCTTTTTCTTCATGCACCTGATCCTACTGAGGGGAGTTTCATAGTAGACTGCTCTGTTAAGGTGTAAAAAATGGGGGTGGGTGGGGAAGAGAAGTACACGAAGGTTATTGGACCAAAATCACAAGAGTACTATTCGGCAATATAAAAATCAAAATATCAACCCATTAAAAGACAGCATGTTATTATCAAACATCTTAGCTTTATCATAACAGGATATTATCACTAAGGACAATCTTCACACGATAAACAGTGGTCTAGACATGGTCCACTACAGACTTTTCCTAAGTTATTGGACCACAGAAAAGTAGATCGAATTTCCAAATACCCAAAAATGAAAACATGACGAATTTCAGATACAACTTATCCGGACATTCACTGAACAGATTAAAAGGATTGATGAGTTCGCAAACACGCTTACAAAATGCACGCCCTATTTCCTCCTTCAAAGAAGAACGAGATCCACTCGAGAATAGTCTCATCTCCTGAACAAGACACGAACAATCCCAAGCAAAGAATTAATGCCAGATGATCTTATATTTCCTAGAATGGAGGCGACAACTCCTCCAACGGCATCGTGAATCTGAACAGCGCCCGCGTTGTCAGCAGTACTCTCTGTCCGCTCCAGAGATGGTCCGGTGTTTACGGCCTCACGGCTCTCTTTGTGCTCCTCAATCCTGGCAGTAGCTGCAGCAGGAACCATCACCTGCCTCTTCTTCCTGTTGGCAAGGAAAACTAGCCATATAGCAAGGAGTGCGAGCAAGAATGCTCCACCCAGCGTTGCAGAAACTACGATCACTGTCTTGTGGTTGCCTCCACCACCTCCAGGAGGTGAAAGTGGGCTGGGTGGGATGGAGTTTAGTGGGGGAGCCATGCTGGTAACTGAAGGAGGTAATACAGGTGGTGATGAGCCGGTACTAGATGTGGGAGCTGGTGGTGTAAACTGAGTAGAAGCTGGGGTCTGTGTTGGTGGAGTAATATGAGGGGGAATATACATGGTGGGACATGGAGTTGGGGACGTACCAGTTGGCGGCGACACTGGAGTTGCAGTCATACTGGGAGACGGAGCTTGAGTTTGTGATTTAGGTGGCTGGGCATAAGATGGGGTGGGAGGCAGTGGAGTCACACTTTGTTTAGGTGGTGGCGCTGGCCTGGGAGGAGAGGACACTGCAGGCACTGGTGGTGCTTCACTACATGGTGGCTGTGGAATCCATGGTGGAGGAACTTTGTGGCGGTTTACGGGTGGAGGGGGTTTTGGATATTGATGCTGTGGTGACGGTGGAGGGGAGAGTGGCTTTGGATAAATACAGGGATGGGCAGGTGGGGGAGGAGACCTGTGATGGTGTGCTTGTGGTGGAAGTGGCGGCAACGGTGCTCGATGGTGCTTTGTAGGTGGAGGTTTTGAGTGAGAATGGCGAGCTGGTGCACGTGGTGGTGAAGATTCGCCATGACGGTGTGGCGGTGGTTTTGGGTGAAAATGATGGTGTCCGGCTGGAGGGTGTGATGGAGTGCATTTTGGTTTTGTAGGTGGAGGTGGTGGAGCACATCCATGAGGCGGAGGCGTTGGCGGTGCCAGAGGAGTGCAATTATGAGAAGTGGGAGGTGGAGGTGGCGGAGAGTAGTAAGGATAGCTCATGACGACGAAGTCCAATGAAAACTTGTAGCTGATCTTCACTATAGTTTCCTAGCAAGGAGAAAAGAGTGCAATGAAGGCGAAAGTAATGAGAGCAGTGTGAATGCTTTCTATCTACATACGTCTATTTATTCATTTGGGCTATCGGATGAAAATTCTTCCCATTTGCACGTTCCAAGTGGATTATTTAAGGAAGGGTACAGCTCTTAATGCCTTTCCCCCTATTTCTTGGCAATCTACACGATGAGAGAATGTAAAATTCATAATTATTGTATAAGAAATCTCCTAATTAAGAGAAAAAATATTAATAATTAAGATAATCGTAATATCATTATATTAAATTCTTTTTTTTCTACCATTCCTCACTGAGATCGTCCCACAAATAAACAACACTTCTCCTACGAGTCTTTCTGTACTGTACAATTTGGACCAATCATACGTGAGAGGTCCTCACATTATTGGAGGAACATAATAATAATAACAGCCCCTTGACAGATCCATTAATTTTGAACGAGGAGATCAGGGGAGGCGCAGACGTCATGGAACATCGTCGTCATATGCTCTCACCCCTTCATCAGCAATAATTAGATCTAAAAGAAGCTTTTGCTAAATCGGAGATTAAAAAAAATTAAGCTCCGTCTCGTCAGGTCATTTGGTGCCCTACGAGTAATAAGGAAAAGTGTCTTATACATCAGCTACTTTTTTGAGTGACAGAGCATTTGTTTCGGGTGCTCCAGGTGACTTTAATTAGGGGTTGATGTTACTTACTTATGTATTGGTATCATTACTCCGGGGATCGAGCATCGCATTTGGCTTCCCCGTCTGCGCACCCTCCTCCTTCGATCCGCGTTTGCAGGTAAGTCAATTTAATATAATGGACAAATGGAAAGAAAGAATTATTATGTACAGATAATCAATCGTGAAGGACAGCTCAATTATTTAACCACTGCACTCTACTTTTCTTTTTTCTTCCACATCGATGTCGGAATTGGATATCTGATTTGATTATTTGATAGAGAAACATGCTAGGTTTTTGTATTTTAATACAAAATTTGGGGCCCTGTGGCTCTTTTGCCCCTGTGGGACGCACGCTTTGGTTGAATGAATTACTAAAGCTTTTGCAATTGCCTAATTTCCGAGTGAGACTTTACAGTCAATGTAGGGTCACATTTTGTCGAGGCACTGCAATTGTCATGAAAGCAGACAACCTTGGAACGGAAACTACCGAGCGAGAGCTTGGCTGCACCTGTCAGGTTGAGTTGAATTGGAATATTATTAGATTATCAAGAATATTAAGATGATGACAAAAATTCCAATCATAATAAATCGTTCTTATGTTAAAGAGTAATATTGTAATATCTGGAAACATAATGTTTGTTATCAAATTTGATATATGTTAAGAAAAAATAATTTACTAAAATATTCTGATGTGATGATATGTATTGGTAAAATATGACATAACAAAAAGATAGCATTTCTCCCTTACTTTAATGTTTATTGTAACTCATTTTCCATTCGTGACAACATTAGTCATGACTCCAATAACCGAGGTGAGCCATGGTGAATGAGGTTATCCGAGTGATTAGAACATTGAAATAGTTAGTTCGTGATCTTTCCTATAAGATGGAAAGAACATAAATCAGTAAAAGAAAAAGCTCTACCCAATGTGCTGTATTCCCCACGCCCTTTTTTGGGCAAGATTACAGGTGCCCCCAATTTGTTACCGGTGCTGTCACTCGTAACCCTTTAATGTCCATTTTCCTATATCCACGAAGAGAGTAATTTTACTCTGAAAGCCTTACTCAATCGTACTTCACCCGTAACCCTTTAATGTCCATTTACCTGTATCCACGATGAGAGTAATTTTACTCTGAAGGCCTTACTCAATCGTACTTGGGTTCACATATATAGAGTAATTTTACTCGTCCATCAACTAATTTGAAAGGATAGATTCGAAACTTGTGTTCCATCAAGAAGTACTCTGAAGGCCTTACTTCTTCATCTTGAGCTCACATAGAGTAATTTTGTTCGTCATAGATGTTTTGACATTAGAATTTACCCTTTCGCAGAGCCTACCAAGGGCCCACATGATGCAGCCGACAGCCGAACTCAACTGTGCTCTGGTCTGGTAGGCCAACGGGGGTGGCTCTGGAATTACCGCGTATCAACCGAGCGCGGAGTCTAGGTGGTCAATTAATTCAATTCCATTATTTTCGGGTTCTACGTTACCTGAGTTGACCCGAAACTAATTTGCGATATATTCTTTTAAAATACAAATAGGTCCATATACTCTAGATCTTAATATTGTGTATATCNTAGGCCCATATACTCTAGATCTTAATATTGTGTATATCTTCCAAGTAAAAATGAAAATCTTACTTATAGGCTCAATTACTTTATTGATTTAAAAGCTTGCATGCTTTCATGCTACATAGTGCGCGATTTTCGGCACCACGACCCTTGACATTGGACACAGATGATGTGATAGTTCAACCCGTCTCTTAATTTATCGTGCGGGTTAATTTTCTTAACATTTTTCAGAAGATACTTAGGACCCATTAACTTTCCTGCAGTTGGTCCTGATTTCACCGCTGGACCCAGTGAGGGGGCTGAGGTTCCCCATCTTTACCATGGCGTTGGCGAAGTCAGTGAAGAAAGTGGCGGAGTTCTGGCTGTAGGTGGTCACTTGCGAGTCCGTGGAACCACCATTGAAGAGCTGCTGGTCCGAGTGCAGAAGCCCCTTCTGGTTCACCAGGTTCTTGAAGTACTCGTTATCAAAATTGTTCGGCGTGACAGTGTCGAGCGGGGAGAGGTTGCCATCCCCACCCGCAGAGGGGCAGTTCTGCTGGAGAGACGATGCATATGAGGAGTTGATGTTGGTCTCGTTGTAGATGCGACTTCGGAAGACTAGGCACCTTGCTTGTCCGATCGTGTGAGAACCTGTGCAGAAGAAGATAGGCTTGTCACCGCCAATCCCCTTGGATGTAACATGGTTTATATGTTTGTTAGTTGTAAATGTTAATGCAAGTTCGATTCAAATCATTCTTCGGGATAATGTATCTATTTCCGCGGCAAAATGAGCCCAGTAGAGACCGAGATAGGCTTGGATGATTGAGTCTGCACCGGATTAGCAAATTCAAAAATATTCACCTGAGAGGGCAACCAATTCGTTGGCAGTTAAACCCTTGTTTGAGAAGGCGGTTATTAGATCACTGAGGTCCAACGCAGGAGAAGGAAGGTCGTTGTTGGCGTCACTTAAACTTGCCGTGGTTGAATCTCTTCTGCCCAGTTGCACAGTCCAAGTTGTACCACCCAACTGAGATGAGCAAGGATCAATTACAATATCAGTCACTGTAATTATAATATACTCCTGGAAGCAATTACTTATAAAGAAAGCGTTTTAACTCAATGGAGGATTATTCAAATTAGTTTTTTGTTTGGGTGATATAATATCCAGGATGGACATCTAATTGATATTGATATTTCCTATCAGTAACAAGGTGCAACCAGGTCGAGATAGAGAACTTACGGCAACAACAGAATCACGGGCGGCAACTGCTAAGATATCTGCACATGAGACGACCCCGGGGCACTGGCTCTCTAGCTGAGATTTGATGGTGTCTACGACATCGAAACCTCGGACTGAGTTTGCATTGGGTGCAGCGGTCTTCTCGCCCATGAAGTTTGTCGTGTCATCAAGCAATTTCGAACCATCACAACCCTGTTCCGTTTCAAAATTTGAGTCCGTCAACTCTCACACACTTAACATTTTGCTGATATGTTATAGCACAAAATTGAGACGAATTATATATATATATATATATATGACGAGAACTTGCATTGACAAANGTTATATATATATATGACGAGAACTTGCATTGACAAAGCAATCGTGGAAATGGAGTCGAAGGAGTGACGCCCCCATTCGAGCCTCTTTCGATATGGCATTGCTCACTGCACCCTGAATGATCGAGAGAGCATTGGGGCAAGAGCTCGAGTAGAAGTTGGACGAAAGCTGAGCGGCCACGGCCGCAATTGTGACCAAGAAAGCGAAGAAGAAAACGGTGACGGAGGTAGAAGCTGCCATATTAAATGGGGGACAACCAAGCTAGCTAGGGAGATTATCAATTGCTAAGACTCTATTTCAGCCCAGCTATCGAAATAACCAAGGCGTTGGTGCAGTGGTGAAGGGTTCCATTGTAATGGCAGTCTTTATAGGCACCAGAAAGGACCAATTTTGGATTAAAGTAAGTGCATGGCTTGGAGTGCAAATAAGTTTCCAACAATATTATAATTCAACAAGAATAATAATAATTTAAAACATTAGAGAATACAACATCATCACCCATAATTTTTTTTCCCAATAATTTTAAAAAATTGGGTCCATTCTCAAGTAAATATAGTGGATATCATTCAACTTGGGATTAAAAGAGTTATTGTATAAATTTACATCTCATTAATTATATTTAAATAAATAACCCGTGGCCAGTTAGTACAAGTATCCAAAATAGAATTCATTCCGTGTCAAAGTGCTCCTCATTGTCTGAATAGGGAAGAAAAAGTTTTTCTTCGTAAACGGTCGTGTTTCATGGCACTCGTCGGTGCTTCCCATTAAGGGTCTCCGGCTATGATGATACTAGAAGAAGAAATAAGAATTTTTAAGAAGTGAGAAGTCAAGAAAAAAAATTAAAGGTAGAAAATTATCATATATAAAAATTAAATTGAGAATATCTTGATATAATATAAGAACGAATGCCACTGTACCATATATTTTCGAATCTTGAAATGATTAGTTAGGACATTTGAATTTTCGGATTAAATTTAGCACAAGTTGGGTGCAAATGAGCTTGTGGCGGGCTTGAAGAACGTTTCCTCAATCAATCATCTTCCGACAAGAGACGAAGGCGTCCTACGAAGAAAATGCCAAGTCGATGGGTTGGCTTTATTCTTTAAAGTCTTCGAGATAATATAAAATCAATATTCATATGGTTCGATGCCTTTGACGCCTACATCCACGCACTCCCGGCGACTTTTTAGGCAGCTCTATAGGTTAAGATTCGTCGTGATCAAGCTGAGACCGATCATTGCTACCGAGGTACATTTAACACACACGCATACGCAGCCCGAATGTCACCAGAGTCTAATTCCGCCGAAGGGGAATTATTAATCCGGTTCATTGATCGTCAATTTGCGGAATGGCTCCTTGGGACTCCGCAGCAAGCAATCGGTGACCGTGTTAGAATCGAATCACGCCGCATTAATAGTGTTCAACTAGAATCTGCCGATAAATTTGACCTCTCGTATCCAGCCAGCGAGGAAATTCGTTAGGTGAGAGCCTCAATCTTAATTAATTACTAATAAAAATGAGACTGAATTCTTCTCATACGCACGTGCTGAGTTCAAATTCCGTTAGGACTATCAGATTCCAAGCGGGCCTAGTTTTTAAATGATATTAAAAGAAATAGTGGAATTCGTATAATTAGTTTATCTTTTTTATACATATATATAATAATGGGTCTTATATATTTTAATCTAATTAAATGAGTCCTCAAACATCGATTCTATCACATAAACCGTTACGCAACGAATTGTTAATCGCACTTACAGTGTTGCCACCCGTCACTGTTTGTAGACTTGGTTGACCCACACGAACGCATTTAACTCGTTAATGATGTGTCCACGTCGATTAATATATCCTCGATACGGATTTTTAGATCTCGTGCCTTCACAAAATAAGCAATCACTCAATCATTTACATGCGTAGTAGTAAAACGATTATTAACAGCATTAATCACAATTTTTTTTGAGTGTTCGGTACACCATTCAACTAATTTTGAAATAATTTATATTTGATTACTCCATTTTTTTTTACCAAAGACAAAAGTTACCGATTATTGATACCAATTGGTTTTTATATTTTTATGGTTATTCTTTCGGATTCACTAAATTTTTTAGGGCCAACTAAAGTTAGGTTTTCTGATCTTAGAATTTCTAAAATTTTTAGGGTTGACTATTTAGGGTTATAGATTTTTAAAATATTATGTTTAAAATTTATGCTATTTAAGTTTTTGTACATTTCGAAAGGTAATGTGTTAATATATTTTTTTAAGTAATTTTTTTTACAGTTAATATATATGTAATTTATTGCTAAATTTTAATTAAAATTTTTGGTACTATGATTATAATTATCAATTAGTTAATAATAATTTAGATATATATATATATATATATATATAGAATGATATGAGGGCCTATGATAGACAAACCTACTCAATGTAATATGTCTCTACCACATTATCAAACTAACAAATATTTGATTTAGCAGTAAACGGTCGATATTAATTATAACATATTTACTGGATTTTAATTAAATTATTTTTCTTGTCACAAATACCGGAATCGAATATGGAGATGATCACGCTCTGAATTCAAAGATTTCTAAAACATGTCCAACGTGATTTGGATCGTTGGAACAGGTTTC
>CXYZ01007879.1:144257-172821 GCA_900006705.1 Sonneratia caseolaris
ACGAGGGTTATTGGACCGAAATCACAATGGTACTATTCAGCAATATAAAAATTAAAATATCAACCTAATTAAAAGACAGCATGTTATTATCAAATATCTTAGTTTTATCATAACAGGATATTATCTCTAATCACAATCTTCACACAATAAACATTGGTCTAGACATGGCCCATTTCATACTTTTACAACAGAAAAGGGTAGACCACAATTTACTACGGATTGAATTTCCAAATACCCAAAAATGTAAACATGACGAATTTTAGAGACAACTTATCCAAAGATTCACGGAATAGATTAAAATGACTGATGGGTTAACATACACACTTACAAAATGCACGCCCTATTTCCTCCTTTAAAGAAGAACGAGATCCACTCGAGAATAGTCTCATCTCCTGAACAAGACACGAACAATCCGAAGCCAAGAATTAATGCCAGATGATCTTATATTTCCTAGAATGGAGGCGACAACTCCTCCTACGGCATCGTGAATCTGAACAGCGCCCGCGTTGTCAGTTGTACTCTCTGTCCGCTCTAGAGATGGTCCACTGTTTACGGCCTCACGGCTCTCTTTGTGCTCATCGATGCTGGTAGCAGCTGCAGCAGGAACCATCACCTGCCTCTTCTTCCTGTTGGCAAGGAAAACTAGCCATATAGCAAGGAGTGCGAGCAAGAATGCTCCACCCAGCGTTGCAGAAACTACGATCACTGTCTTGTGGTTGCCTCCACCACCTCCGGGAGGGGCCAGTAGTGATTGATGAGGCGATGGTGCAGGTGCACCGTGAATGCTTGGTGTGTAGTGGCTATTCGGAGATGGTGCAAGATGTGGTGGCAGAGTGCTGAAAGGTGGGGATGCCTTAGGTGGGAATTTTGGCGGGAAATTTGGGGCTTTGGTGTGACTTGGCGGGTAAGCGATTTTAGGTGGTGGGGCTTTCGTGGGACTCACAGGTGAAGGAGTCAATGGTGAGACAGGAGGCAAGCCAGTCCCAGGAGGTGGAGTCTCCTGCGAAGGAGGTGAAAGTGGGCTGGGTGGGATGGATTTTAGTGGGGGAGCCATGCTGGGACCTGAAGGAGGTAATACAGGTGGTGATGAGCCGGTACTAGATGTGGGAGCTGGTGGTGTAAACTGAGTAGGAGCTGGGGCCTGTGTTGGTGGAGTAATATGAGGGGGAAAATACTTGGTGGGACATGGAGTTGGGGACGTACCAGTTGGTGGCGACAATGGAGTTGGAGTTATACTGGGAGACGGAGCTTGAGTTTGTGGTGGGTGATCATGGTGATATGATTTAGGTGGCTGGGCATAAGATGGGGTGGGAGGCAGTGGAGTCACACTTTGTTTAGGTGGTGGCGCTGGCCTGGGAGGAGAGGACACTGCAGGCACTGGTGGTGCTTCACTACATGGTGGCTGTGGAATCGATGGTGTAGGAACTTTGTGGCGGTTTACGGGTGGAGGGGGTTTTGGATATTGATGCTGATGATGCTGTGGTGGCGGTGGAAGGGAGAGTGGCTTTGGATAAATACAGGGATGGGCAGGTGGGGGAGGAGACCTGTGATGGTGTGCTTGTGGTGGAAGCGGCGGCAACGGTGCTCGATGGTGCTTTGTAGGTGGAGGTTTTGAATGAGAATGGCGAGCTGGTGCATGTGGTGGTGGTGAAGATTCGCCATGACGGTGTGGTGGTGGTTTTGGGTGAAAATGATGGTGTTCAGCGGGAGGGTGTGATGGAGTGCATTTTGGTTTTGTAGGTGGAGGTGGTGGAGCACATCCACGAGTTGGAGGCGGAGGCGGAGGCGGTGGCGGAGGCGGTGCCAGAGTGCAGTTATGAGAAGTGGGAGGTGGCGGAGAGTAGTAAGGATAGCTCATGATGATGACGTCCAAAGAAAACTTGTAGCTGATTTTCGCTATAGTTTCCTAGCAAGGAGAAAATAGGGCAATGAAGGGGAAAGTAATGAGAGCAGCGTGAATGCTGTCTATCTATGTATGCCTATTTATTCTTTCGGCCTCCCATTGGTACGTTCCAAGTGAATTATTCTAGTTAGGGTCTAGCTCTTAATGCCTTTTCCCCCAATTTCTAATGGTAATCTACATGATGAGAGCATATAAAATTCACAAATATTGGATAGGGAATGTCTTATTATATCAAAATATTTGCTTCCATTTTCCTCTCATATGTACAATTTTCTATTTGAATTAATGACAAAACTACACTTAATGTGAAACACGTAAAAATAAGTGCACGCACCATCCATTATTCGATTGGTGTGAATGGGTCCTCGCGATGTCATAATTACACGTGATTGAACTAGGAACAGTGTCATCCGTCTTACTTTTTGAGGTTCCCTATTCAGAAGAAGATATGCATATTGTACATCAGACTACATAAAGGAATCTTTAAATATCTTGACAATATAACTCTTAATCTTATATATTCTGTGGTTAGGTTAAGTGATACTCCTTAAAGTAGTAAGATGCTTATATTAAGTCTCTAGGGCTAACAATTGTAATCTTGTTCCATTCCTTTGGATTCATTATATATTCCAAACATAGCCCGTACNTGATATGAAAGAGTTGACAATTTCGAATATAAAACATAAAATCTTTTCAATTCAATATCGAGATAAGAAATTATATCTATTATTAACCGGCTAGATGTGGCCGACATGATGAGATTAGGTTGCAATGACAGTCATTCTTTTTAACTCTATTGTCGACCTATTTAGTGGGATCCATCATGGAGTATATATTATGTATAGGACCTCTTGGTGATGTCAAAAGAAATGCAACTTTTATTTTGATAACTGAGCAAGTTTTCCGGGAAAAGACAATTGGATTTTCAACAGGAACTCACCCGTGCAGAAAATTCTAAATTATATTATTAACGTGCACGTCCATTTTTTTTTCAATGTTTAGCATATATATATATATATCAGTTTTGCCTTATTCGAATCTATTGAGTCATCATAAATGCACTAACTAGTCCTAATGGTCGAAGACGCAACTCCAAGGTGATTGTTTTGTTTCCTTTATAACCTCAGCCAGAAATATAGCTGGAATAGTCAATCTAGGAAGCGATCAACCGTGAACCTGAGACCATCAGGATAAACTCTCTCTCTCTCTCTCTCTCTCATCTGGAATAGTCCACCCGACGGACCGGTTACCGACGAATTGCTGGAAGATGCACATGACGGGCCGGGCCGGATCAATTGGGCACCGAAATTGCTTAATAGGAGGAAGGCCCAGACGTGGCAGGACCGGGCCCCGTTGATACGTGTACCTAATACCAAATCTTCGTCCAACCCCTAAGAGATTGGACAAATTCTCATCTAAATTTATCTGTAGCTAGTCAATAGGATTTTACCATTAATTTTTTCTATCTGGGACTTGCAACTTTAAGCACGCACCCTCGCCGTTGAATCTTTGCTCACAACAACTCTTCGTACTCTGACCACAAGAGGTGCTCTCTCTTTTATGCACATGAGTTTATTGATAAGAATTTCATAGTAGACTGATATGTTAAAATTAAAAAAAAATGAAGAGTTTCAAGGTAATAGAAGTACACGAGGGTTATTGGACCGAAATCACAATGGTACTATTCAGCAATATAAAAATTAAAATATCAACCTAATTAAAAGACAGCATGTTATTATCAAATATCTTAGTTTTATCATAACAGGATATTATCTCTAATCACAATCTTCACACAATAAACATTGGTCTAGACATGGCCCATTTCATACTTTTACAACAGAAAAGGGTAGACCACAATTTACTACGGATTGAATTTCCAAATACCCAAAAATGTAAACATGACGAATTTTAGAGACAACTTATCCAAAGATTCACGGAATAGATTAAAATGACTGATGGGTTAACATACACACTTACAAAATGCACGCCCTATTTCCTCCTTTAAAGAAGAACGAGATCCACTCGAGAATAGTCTCATCTCCTGAACAAGACACGAACAATCCGAAGCCAAGAATTAATGCCAGATGATCTTATATTTCCTAGAATGGAGGCGACAACTCCTCCTACGGCATCGTGAATCTGAACAGCGCCCGCGTTGTCAGTTGTACTCTCTGTCCGCTCTAGAGATGGTCCACTGTTTACGGCCTCACGGCTCTCTTTGTGCTCATCGATGCTGGTAGCAGCTGCAGCAGGAACCATCACCTGCCTCTTCTTCCTGTTGGCAAGGAAAACTAGCCATATAGCAAGGAGTGCGAGCAAGAATGCTCCACCCAGCGTTGCAGAAACTACGATCACTGTCTTGTGGTTGCCTCCACCACCTCCGGGAGGGGCCAGTAGTGATTGATGAGGCGATGGTGCAGGTGCACCGTGAATGCTTGGTGTGTAGTGGCTATTCGGAGATGGTGCAAGATGTGGTGGCAGAGTGCTGAAAGGTGGGGATGCCTTAGGTGGGAATTTTGGCGGGAAATTTGGGGCTTTGGTGTGACTTGGCGGGTAAGCGATTTTAGGTGGTGGGGCTTTCGTGGGACTCACAGGTGAAGGAGTCAATGGTGAGACAGGAGGCAAGCCAGTCCCAGGAGGTGGAGTCTCCTGCGAAGGAGGTGAAAGTGGGCTGGGTGGGATGGATTTTAGTGGGGGAGCCATGCTGGGACCTGAAGGAGGTAATACAGGTGGTGATGAGCCGGTACTATATGTGGGAGCTGGTGGTGTAAACTGAGTAGGAGCTGGGGCCTGTGTTGGTGGAGTAATATGAGGGGGAAAATACTTGGTGGGACATGGAGTTGGGGACGTACCAGTTGGTGGCGACAATGGAGTTGGAGTTATACTGGGAGACGGAGCTTGAGTTTGTGGTGGGTGATCATGGTGATATGATTTAGGTGGCTGGGCATAAGATGGGGTGGGAGGCAGTGGAGTCACACTTTGTTTAGGTGGTGGCGCTGGCCTGGGAGGAGAGGACACTGCAGGCACTGGTGGTGCTTCACTACATGGTGGCTGTGGAATCGATGGTGTAGGAACTTTGTGGCGGTTTACGGGTGGAGGGGGTTTTGGATATTGATGCTGATGATGCTGTGGTGGCGGTGGAAGGGAGAGTGGCTTTGGATAAATACAGGGATGGGCAGGTGGGGGAGGAGACCTGTGATGGTGTGCTTGTGGTGGAAGCGGCGGCAACGGTGCTCGATGGTGCTTTGTAGGTGGAGGTTTTGAATGAGAATGGCGAGCTGGTGCATGTGGTGGTGGTGAAGATTCGCCATGACGGTGTGGTGGTGGTTTTGGGTGAAAATGATGGTGTTCAGCGGGAGGGTGTGATGGAGTGCATTTTGGTTTTGTAGGTGGAGGTGGTGGAGCACATCCACGAGTTGGAGGCGGAGGCGGTGGCGGTGGCGGTGCCAGAGTGCAGTTATGAGAAGTGGGAGGTGGCGGAGAGTAGTAAGGATAGCTCATGATGATGACGTCCAAAGAAAACTTGTAGCTGATTTTCGCTATAGTTTCCTAGCAAGGAGAAAAGAGGGCAATGAAGGGGAAAGTAATGAGAGCAGCGTGAATGCTGTCTATCTATGTATGCCTATTTATTCTTTCGGCCTCCCATTGGTACGTTCCAAGTGAATTATTCTAGTTAGGGTCTAGCTCTTAATGCCTTTTCCCCCAATTTCTAATGGTAATCTACATGATGAGAGCATATAAAATTCACAAATATTGGATAGGGAATGTCTTATTATATCAAAATATTTGCTTCCATTTTCCTCTCATATGTACAATTTTCTATTTGAATTAATGACAAAACTACACTTAATGTGAAACACGTAAAAATAAGTGCACGCACCATCCATTATTCGATTGGTGTGAATGGGTCCTCGCGATGTCATAATTACACGTGATTGAACTAGGAACAGTGTCATCCGTCTTACTTTTTGAGGTTCCCTATTCAGAAGAAGACATGCATATTGTACATCAGACTACATAAAAGGAATCTTTAAATATCTTAACAATATAACTCTTAATCTTATATATTATGTGGCTAGGTTAAGTGATACTCCTTAAAGTAGTAAGATGCTTATATTAAGTTTCTAGGGCTAACAATTGTAATCTTGTTCCATTCCTTTGGATTCATTATATATTCCAAACATAGCCCGTACATGTTTGATGGGTATGAACATATTCTATAGAGGATCTTGCTTAGGAAATGAGTGGTGTGCTTTAAGACTTTTACATATTATCAAGTCCAGGAGATGCATTTCCAAGGATAACATCACTGAGATCGTGCCAGAAATAAACAACGCTTCTCCGACGAGTCTTCCTATACAATAAAATTCGGACCAACCAATCATACAAGAACAGCCCCTTCACAGGTCCATTAATTCGAACGAGGAGATCAGGGGAGGCGCAGACGTCATGGAACATCGTCATCATATGCTCTCACCCCTTCGTCAGCAACAATTATATCTAAAACTAATACAACACGTGTCTTGGCTAAATTGGATATTTAAAAAAAAAGAATTAAGCTCTGTCTTGTCAGATCATCTGGTGCCCCTGACAAGTAACAGGAGAAGATGTATCATATAACAGTAGCCTTTAGAGTAGCGGAGTACGTGATTTGGGTGTTCCAGGTGATTTTAATTAGGGATTGATGTTACTTACTTATGTATTGGTATCATAACTCTGGGGATCAAGCTTCCCATTTCGCTGCTTCCCTGTCTTCGCACCCTCCTCCTTCGGTCCGAGTTTGGGGATCCTAACCTCCTCCTTATTACATCTATTGTTAGGGGATCACATCGTCTCCAGTTTGCAGGTCAGCAAGTCAATTTAATATAATGAACAAATCGGAGAAGAGAATTATTGTGTACAGATAATCAATCAATCGTGGAGGACAGCTCAATTATTTGACCATTGCCCTCTACTTTTCTTTTTTTTCCAAGTTGATGTCGGATATCTGGTGTGATTATTTCAGAGAGCAACATGCGATATTTTTTTAGTTTAATATAAAAGTTGGGGGGGCCTTTGGCTTTTTTGCCCCAGTGGGACGTACGCTTTGGTTGAATGAATTACTAAAGCTTTTNCACAACAACTCTTCGTACTCTGACCACAAGAGGTGCTCTCTCTTTTATGCACATGAGTTTATTGATAAGAATTTCATAGTAGACTGATATGTTAAAATTAAAAAAAAATGAAGAGTTTCAAGGTAATAGAAGTACACGAGGGTTATTGGACCGAAATCACAATGGTACTATTCAGCAATATAAAAATTAAAATATCAACCTAATTAAAAGACAGCATGTTATTATCAAATATCTTAGTTTTATCATAACAGGATATTATCTCTAATCACAATCTTCACACAATAAACATTGGTCTAGACATGGCCCATTTCATACTTTTACAACAGAAAAGGGTAGACCACAATTTACTACGGATTGAATTTCCAAATACCCAAAAATGTAAACATGACGAATTTTAGAGACAACTTATCCAAAGATTCACGGAATAGATTAAAATGACTGATGGGTTAACATACACACTTACAAAATGCACGCCCTATTTCCTCCTTTAAAGAAGAACGAGATCCACTCGAGAATAGTCTCATCTCCTGAACAAGACACGAACAATCCGAAGCCAAGAATTAATGCCAGATGATCTTATATTTCCTAGAATGGAGGCGACAACTCCTCCTACGGCATCGTGAATCTGAACAGCGCCCGCGTTGTCAGTTGTACTCTCTGTCCGCTCTAGAGATGGTCCACTGTTTACGGCCTCACGGCTCTCTTTGTGCTCATCGATGCTGGTAGCAGCTGCAGCAGGAACCATCACCTGCCTCTTCTTCCTGTTGGCAAGGAAAACTAGCCATATAGCAAGGAGTGCGAGCAAGAATGCTCCACCCAGCGTTGCAGAAACTACGATCACTGTCTTGTGGTTGCCTCCACCACCTCCGGGAGGGGCCAGTAGTGATTGATGAGGCGATGGTGCAGGTGCACCGTGAATGCTTGGTGTGTAGTGGCTATTCGGAGATGGTGCAAGATGTGGTGGCAGAGTGCTGAAAGGTGGGGATGCCTTAGGTGGGAATTTTGGCGGGAAATTTGGGGCTTTGGTGTGACTTGGCGGGTAAGCGATTTTAGGTGGTGGGGCTTTCGTGGGACTCACAGGTGAAGGAGTCAATGGTGAGACAGGAGGCAAGCCAGTCCCAGGAGGTGGAGTCTCCTGCGAAGGAGGTGAAAGTGGGCTGGGTGGGATGGATTTTAGTGGGGGAGCCATGCTGGGACCTGAAGGAGGTAATACAGGTGGTGATGAGCCGGTACTATATGTGGGAGCTGGTGGTGTAAACTGAGTAGGAGCTGGGGCCTGTGTTGGTGGAGTAATATGAGGGGGAAAATACTTGGTGGGACATGGAGTTGGGGACGTACCAGTTGGTGGCGACAATGGAGTTGGAGTTATACTGGGAGACGGAGCTTGAGTTTGTGGTGGGTGATCATGGTGATATGATTTAGGTGGCTGGGCATAAGATGGGGTGGGAGGCAGTGGAGTCACACTTTGTTTAGGTGGTGGCGCTGGCCTGGGAGGAGAGGACACTGCAGGCACTGGTGGTGCTTCACTACATGGTGGCTGTGGAATCGATGGTGTAGGAACTTTGTGGCGGTTTACGGGTGGAGGGGGTTTTGGATATTGATGCTGATGATGCTGTGGTGGCGGTGGAAGGGAGAGTGGCTTTGGATAAATACAGGGATGGGCAGGTGGGGGAGGAGACCTGTGATGGTGTGCTTGTGGTGGAAGCGGCGGCAACGGTGCTCGATGGTGCTTTGTAGGTGGAGGTTTTGAATGAGAATGGCGAGCTGGTGCATGTGGTGGTGGTGAAGATTCGCCATGACGGTGTGGTGGTGGTTTTGGGTGAAAATGATGGTGTTCAGCGGGAGGGTGTGATGGAGTGCATTTTGGTTTTGTAGGTGGAGGTGGTGGAGCACATCCACGAGTTGGAGGCGGAGGCGGTGGCGGTGGCGGTGCCAGAGTGCAGTTATGAGAAGTGGGAGGTGGCGGAGAGTAGTAAGGATAGCTCATGATGATGACGTCCAAAGAAAACTTGTAGCTGATTTTCGCTATAGTTTCCTAGCAAGGAGAAAAGAGGGCAATGAAGGGGAAAGTAATGAGAGCAGCGTGAATGCTGTCTATCTATGTATGCCTATTTATTCTTTCGGCCTCCCATTGGTACGTTCCAAGTGAATTATTCTAGTTAGGGTCTAGCTCTTAATGCCTTTTCCCCCAATTTCTAATGGTAATCTACATGATGAGAGCATATAAAATTCACAAATATTGGATAGGGAATGTCTTATTATATCAAAATATTTGCTTCCATTTTCCTCTCATATGTACAATTTTCTATTTGAATTAATGACAAAACTACACTTAATGTGAAACACGTAAAAATAAGTGCACGCACCATCCATTATTCGATTGGTGTGAATGGGTCCTCGCGATGTCATAATTACACGTGATTGAACTAGGAACAGTGTCATCCGTCTTACTTTTTGAGGTTCCCTATTCAGAAGAAGATATGCATATTGTACATCAGACTACATAAAGGAATCTTTAAATATCTTGACAATATAACTCTTAATCTTATATATTCTGTGGTTAGGTTAAGTGATACTCCTTAAAGTAGTAAGATGCTTATATTAAGTCTCTAGGGCTAACAATTGTAATCTTGTTCCATTCCTTTGGATTCATTATATATTCCAAACATAGCCCGTACGTGTTTGATGGGTATGAACATATTCTATAGAGGATCTTGCTTAGGAAATGAGTGGTGTGCTTTAAGACTTTTACATATTATCAAGTCCAGGAGATGCATTTCCAAGGATAACATCACTGAGATCGTGCCAGAAATAAACAACGCTTCTCCGACGAGTCTTCCTATACAATAAAATTCGGACCAACCAATCATACAAGAACAGCCCCTTCACAGGTCCATTAATTCGAACGAGGAGATCAGGGGAGGCGCAGACGTCATGGAACATCGTCATCATATGCTCTCACCCCTTCGTCAGCAACAATTATATCTAAAACTAATACAACACGTGTCTTGGCTAAATTGGATATTTAAAAAAAAAGAATTAAGCTCTGTCTTGTCAGATCATCTGGTGCCCCTGACAAGTAACAGGAGAAGATGTATCATATAACAGTAGCCTTTAGAGTAGCGGAGTACGTGATTTGGGTGTTCCAGGTGATTTTAATTAGGGATTGATGTTACTTACTTATGTATTGGTATCATAACTCTGGGGATCAAGCTTCCCATTTCGCTGCTTCCCTGTCTTCGCACCCTCCTCCTTCGGTCCGAGTTTGGGGATCCATCTTGTAAAACCTCCTACTTATTACATCTATGGTTAGGGGATCACATCGTCTCCAGTTTGCAGGTCAGCAAGTCAATTTAATATAATGAACAAATCGGAGAAGAGAATTATTGTGTACAGATAATCAATCAATCGTGGAGGACAGCTCAATTATTTGACCATTGCCCTCTACTTTTCTTTTTTTTCCAAGTTGATGTCGGATATCTGGTGTGATTATTTCAGAGAGCAACATGCGATATTTTTTTAGTTTAATATAAAAGTTGGGGGGGCCTTTGGCTTTTTTGCCCCAGTGGGACGTACGCTTTGGTTGAATGAATTACTAAAGCTTTTGCAATTGCCTAATTTCCGAGTGAGACTTTACGGTCAATGTAGGGTCACATTTTGTCGAGGCACTGCAATTGTCACGAAAGCAGACAACCTTGGAACAGAAACTACCGAGCGAGAGCTTGGTTGGACATGTCACGGGAATATTAAGAGATGAAAAAAATTCCAATCATAATAAATCATTTTTATATTAAATGCTGAAGAGTAATATTGTAATATTTGGAAACATAAAGTTTGTTATCAAATTTGATATATATTAAGAAATTTTTTTACTCAAATATTATAATTTTGATATGCTTCGACAAAATATGATACAACAAAAAGATAACATTTTTTTTCCTTACTTTAATGCTTATTGTAACTTATTTCCCATGAGACGTATTTCACTCAATAATATTAATCAGGATTCCGGTAATCAATTTGCGTGCTAGTAAATGAGGTTATCCGAGTGATTAGAACATTGAGATAGTTAGTTCGTGATCTTTCCCATAAGATGGAATGAACATAAATCAGTAAAGGAAAAAGCTCTACCCAATGTGCTGTGTTCCCCACGCCCTTTTTTGGGCAAGATTACAGGTGCCATCAATTTGTTACGGGTGCTGCCACTCGTAACCCTTTAATGGCCATTTTCCTCTATCCACGAAGAGAGTAATTTTACTCTGAAGGCGTTACTCAATCGTACTTGGGTTCACATATTTAGAGTAATTTTACTCGTCCATCAACTAATTTGAAAGGATAGATTCGAAACTTGTGGTACATCAACAAGTAATGTGAAGGCCTTACTTCATCATCTTGGGCACACATAGAGTAATTTTAATCGTCCTAGATGTTTTGACATTAGAATTTACCCTTTCGCAGAGCCTACCAAGGGCCCACATGATGCAGCCGACAGCCGAACTCAACTGTGCTCTGGTCTGGTAGGCCAACGGGGGTGGCTCTGGAATTACCGCGTATCAACCGAGCGCGGAGTCTAGGTGGTCAATTAATTCAATTCTATTATTTTCTGGTTCTACGTGACCTGAGTTGATCTGAAACTAAACTGCGATATATTCTTCTAAAATGCAAATAGATCCGTACACTGTAGATATTAATATTGTGTATATTTTGCAAGTGACGATGGAAATCTTACTTATAAACTCAATTACTTCATTCATTTAAAAGCTTGCATGCTTTAATGATACAAGGTGCGCGATTTTCAGCACCCCGACCCTTGACATTGGACACAGTCACACAGATGATCTGATAGTTCAACCGGTCTCTTAATTTATTGCGCGGGTTAACTTTCTTAACTTTTTTCTAAATTAACTTAGGACCCATTAACTTTCCTGCAGTTGGTCCTGATTTCACCGCTGGACCCGGTGAGGGGGCTGAGGTTGCCCATCTTTACCATTGCATTGGCGAAGTCGGTGAAGAAGTTGGTGGAGTTCTGGCTGTAGGTGGTCACCTGTGAGTCCGTTGAACCACCATTGAAGAGCTGCTGGTCTGAGTGCAGAAGCCCCTTCTGGTTCACCAGGTTCTTGAAGTACTCGTTATCAAAAACGTTTGGTGTGACGGTGTCCAGCGGGGAGAGGTTGTCATCCCCTCCCGCAGAAGGGCAGTTCTGCTGGAGCGATGATGCATATGTGGAGTTGATGTTGGTCTCGTTGTAGATACGGCTTCGGAAGACTACGCACCTTGCTTGCCCGATCGTGTGAGAACCTATACAGATGAAGATAGGCTTGTCACCATCAATCTCCTTGGATGTAACATGACATGGTTTATATGTTTGTTAGTTGTAAATGTTAATGCAAGTTCGATTCACATCATTCTTCGGGATAATGTATTTCTTTAGCTGTAAAATGAGCTCAGTAGAGATCGAGATGGGTCTAGATGATTAAGTTTGGACCGGATTAGCAAATTTGAAAGTACTCACCTGAGAGGGCAACCAATTCGTTGGCAGTTAAACCCTTGTTTGAGAAGGCAGTAATTAGATCACTGAGGTTCAACGCAGGAGAAGGAAGGTCGTTGTTGGCTGCACTCAAATTTGCCGTGGTTGAATCTCTTCTGCCCAGTAGCACAGTCCAATTTGTACCACCCAACTGAGATGTGGAAGGATCAATTACAATATCAGTCACTGTAATTATAATATCCTCCTTGAAGCATTTACTTGTACAGAAAGGTTTTCACTCAATAGTAGGTTGATCCAACTCAAATATAGACCAGTGAAATTATTATTATTTTTTGGTGATATAATATACAGGATGGACTTCTAATTGATACTATTATTCCTCGTCAGTAACAGGGAGCAACCAGGTTGAGATAGAGAACTTACAGCAACAACAGAATCGCGGGCGGCAACTGCTAAGATATCTGCACATGAGACGACCCCGGGGCACTGGCTCTCTAGCTGAGATTTGATGGTGTCTACGACATCGAAACCTCGGAGTGAGTTTGCATTGGGTGTAGCCGTCTTCTCGCCTGTGAAGTTTGCCGTGTCATCAAGCAATATCGAGCCATCACATCCCTGTCCCATTTTAAAAATTGATTCCGTCATCTCTCTCGTACTTAACATTTTGCTGGTATATTATAGCTGAAAATCGTGATGTATATGTTATATATAATGACGAGAACTTGCATTGACAAAGCAATCGTGGAAGTGGAGTCGAAGGAGCGATGCCCCCATTCGAGTCTCATTCGATATGGCATTGCTCACTGCACCCTGAATGATCGAGAGAGCATTGGGGCAAGAGCTCGAGTAGAAGTTGGACGAAAGCTGAGCGGCCACGGCCGCAATTGTGACCAAGAAAGCGAAGAAGAAAACGGTGACGGAGGTAGAAGCTGCCATATTAAATGGGGGACAACCAAGCTAGCTAGGGAGATTATCAATTTGCTAAGACTCTATTTCAGCCCAGCTATCGAAATAACCAAGCTGTTGACGCAATGGTGAAGGGTTCCATTGTAATGGCAGGATTTATAGGCACCAGAAAGGACCAATTTTGGATTAAACTAAGTGCATGGCGGCTTCGATTGCAAATAATTTTCCAACAATATTATTTTTTTCCCCATTGTTCCATCAGAACAGTAATATAAGAATTATTTATTGTTGAATCGGAGAATGAAGAGGTCACTTTCTGAATGTGCAATCTTTAATCTTTCGTGCTTTCAGTTTACACGTGCGTGTATATCGATTGATGCATGCAGAGTGTTGTCAGGTTCGCCTATTGGAAATATAAAGTGTTGTAAGATTCACCATGCCTTTGCTTTTCGTTAGAAGATGAATCCATATATATATATATAATATTGAAAACATTAGAGAATGGAATATCATCACCCATAATTTTTTTTCCAGTAATTTTAAAACATTGGGTCCAACCTCATGTAAATATGGGGGAGATTATTCAACTTGTAATTAAAAAGTTGTTGTATAAGCCCATATTTTATTAGATTTAAATAAATAACTCGTAATCAATAAGTACAAGTATCAAAAATAATATTCATTCCGTATTGAAAAGTCCTCAAAGAAACATATCCTATTGCTAAATGGTAATGTTCTATGGCACGGTCGGTGCTTCCCATTAAGGTCTGGCTATAATGATAATCGAAGAAGTAAGAATGTTTAAGAATTGAGAAGACAAGAAAATTAAAGGTAGAAAAATATTATATGCGAAAATTGAATTAAGAATGTATAATATAATATATAATAAATATCACTATACCATATGCCTATGAATCTTAAGATAATTAGTTAGGATATTCGAATTTTCCTATTAAATTTAGCACAAGTTGGGATGCAAATGAGCATGTGGCGGACTTGAAGACTGTTCCTCAATCAGCCATCAACGGACAACGGACAAAAGGCGTACTGTGAGGAAAATGGCAAGTCGACAGATTGGATCTATTCTCAAAAGTCTTCGAGATAATATAAATTGATACTCATGTGGTTCGAGTCGTTTGACGCCTACATCCGTGCATTCTCGGCGACATTTTAGGCAGCTCGATAGGTTAAGATTCGTCTAGATCAAATTGAGTCCGGTCATTACTACCGAGATACATCTAACGTATATGCATATGCAGCCTGAATGTCACCGGAGGTTCGAAGTTTAATTCCGCCAAAAGGGTATTATTAATCCGGTTCATTGATCGTCAATTTGCGGAATGATTCTTTGGGCCTTTGCAACAAGGAATTAGTGATCGTGTTAGGATCAAATCACGTTACATTACAAGTGTTCAATTAGAATCTGCCGATAAATTTGACTTCTCGTATTCAGCAAGGAAATTGGTTAGGTGAGGGTCCAAATCTCAATTAATTACTAATAAAAATGAGGCTGAATTCTTCATGCACGTGCCAAGTTCAAATTCCATTAGGATTGTCATATTCCTAGTGGGCAAAGTCTTTAGACGAGATTAAAAAAAATAGTGGGATTCGTATAATTAGTTCATCTTTGTTCATACAATGTACCTTATACATCTTAATCCGATTAAATGAGTCCTAAAATATCCATCCTGTCACATAAACCGTTACACAACGAATTGTTAATTTGATCGCACTTATAGTGCTGCCAATTGTCACTGTTTGTAGACGTGGTTGACCCACAGGAACGTGTTCAAATCATTAATGATGTGACCAAGTAGATTAATTGTATATTTCACATAATTTTTTTCTATTATGTGCCCTAAGGATACAAAATAAAGAATAATTCCTTCTCATATATAGTGAAACTATTACACTAATCACAATTTGTTTATTTTTAGATATACTATTCAACTTATTTGGAAATAATTTATATGCAATTAGTTCTTCTTCTTCTTTTTTTTACTAGATACAAGTTACCGTTATTAATTTACTGAAAAAGAAAATTCGGATATCTTTACTTTTTTTTTAAGGCTTAATTTATCCAAATTCAGAATTTTTAAAATTTTTATGATTCAAAATTTTTTTGGGTTGATTTTCTAAGGGTTTTAGAAATTTTAAAGTATTAGATTTAAAATTTATGCCATTTTATTTTTTTATATATTTGGGATGATAGTGCTAATATGCTTTTATAATTAAATGTTCTTACAATTGGCATATAGGTAATTTGCTTCTAAATAGAAATAGATGGGTATTTTTGGAAACTTGATTATGATAGTCTATTAGTTAATAATAATTAAGTTATATATAAAATAATATAATTACTTATCATGTACTTTTAGGGCGTACCATAGACAAGCCTATTTGATATAATACGTGTTTGCCACATTAGCAAACTGTGACTAGTGACTTCGTCAATGCCAAGCCATCCCCAGTTAAACCATCCCCATCAACGAATGGACTAAATTGATCTAGTAAATACTCGACAATAATTAAAGCAAACTCGTCAAATTTTAACTATTTTCTCTTCCCGTTTCAAATACCAAAATTGAATATTTAGATGGCATGCGATAAATTCAAAGATTTAATCGTGGTTTTGATTGTTCCGATGGGATTTTCAAACACATATCCAACGCATATTTGGATCGTTCGAACAAGTTTCCTGAGGGAATGAGACAATTGAATCTTCAGAGATTTGCGCTCCCACTAACAGATACGAAACTGTCTTATTAAAAGGCAACGTCTTTGTAGGGGAACATTATTTATTCCACCCCGTCGGGAGTCCAATTGACCCACGAGTTGTATGATTAGCAGAGAGCCCAGTGGAAATAATGGTATATTTTAGGGCCGATCTCAAAATTTTTATGGTCTAATCATCGAGCGGTTTAATGAGTCCTGTAAGTCATTAAAAATTTTTAATATGTATTATTAGTTATATTGAATTTGCCGTGAGATTATGGAGAGTTGGACCCACTTTTACCTAAAAGTCCAAGAAGCGTATGTACCAAATATTTTCGTAAGTGAACAACTTTCCTTTTGATTAGTTGATATGTGATTATATATTTCAATACTTATTCTGATATGTCTCAGACATGGAATGAGTTGTGCAATGTTTTTTGTGCTTGAACTTAAAAATACATTAATCAAGTTCCAAATTCATATTTTAAAATTAGGCGAGTTGTGAGTTCACTTACTTTGATATTTTACTAAATTCGTTATAAGTCTAAAATGTATTAGACCAATTTTTATCTAAAAATTTAAACCTGTAGAATACTATACTTCATCATTTTATAAGCTCGTAATTTTATTTTTATTTGACCGATACGGAATGTTTGTCTCAACATATTATTAATCTCAAGCTGTTTAATGATCTAGTAACTGGACCATGATGACTTATTATCAACCAAATTAACTCGTATTTAAATGTAGTCTTGCGCTTTATTGCTGACATCAAAGGGTCTCTTCATCTCCGTTTACTTTACCTAATTATTATTTGGCAGAAAATGCAAGCTTTTGTGCCTGATGGCTTTTCTAATTTGTTTCTCGGTCTAAGTCATGCGGTGACTTCCCATAATTTTAAGATAAGCTCATTCCAGACAGTTTAACTTCTGATCAGCCCCAACATTGATTACTCTAAATAACTAATCCTGGTGAGCCTTGAATTTATTTCTACCTCTACATTGATTAAATGCATAGTAAAGTAAGTTGATGTAATTCATCCTTACACGAGACCCAGAGATCTTGAAGTATCGTTGATAGGGCTTTCAGTATACTTTCATTTCATCTTTCTACATTCTCTCAATCTCGTGGCATTTGGATTAGGACTCAAGCAGCCCGTACTTAAATTGGATCCCCGAAAAGGCCAGTGCAACAGTGCTCCCGAAATGTGGTCGAGGAACGGGACTTGTTTCAACTAATGGGTCGAGGGCCCTGCTCTTACAACTGTCAGGCGTCAGCTAATTAAGGTAGTCAATAAGATTGTAAGAAGCTCACCAATGATAATAAGATTCTATTTAAGTCTTTTAATTCGAACAGATAGTATTCCATGATAAGGGCGGGTGCTATAACTATAAGGTCTCGCACATAAAACCCTAGAATTTTCCTGTAATTGACTGATGCGTACTAGGTTAAACATCTATTTTATAAATTCTTGTTATTTCCTAAAATTATGTATGGAAATCTTACGATATTAACATAATCATGAGCTGCTACTGCCACTAAATCAGCACATATAATAACACACCTCGAGGACAGATGCTCTCCAGCTGACTTCTGATGGTGTCAATAACATCGAATCCTCTGACAGAATTATTGTTTGGTGCAGCTGTCTTCTCGCCAATAAAGTTAGTCGTGGGGTCGTCATCTAGCAATATTGAAGCATCACAACACTATCCCAGCTCAAGTGTCTAGTGGGTCAACCTTGTGAAAGCTTTATAATTCGCACAGGAAATTCCAAATGAGCCCTAGCTAGTAGAGTGAAGTTGGAGGAAAGAAATTGGCCGAGATCGTAAGTTTGTCGGATTAAAAACATTTTTTGGTACCAATCATACAGTATGAAATGCTCAGAACTCTGAAGAAAAATATAATGACATAATCATTCACCCTTTTGTTTTTGCACGAGCTTGTGCAAGAGTGTCTGATCATCGCAAATTGTTGTGCTTTAATTATATATTGATGTGCATGAGACAAGATCCAACAAATATGTCTATACATACATGGGCAACGAGAAGAAATTATATATAGTGCATTACCATACTATTAATAAGAAAAAAAAGTGAATTATGGAAATATAATTGATTAGAGTTTAGAATTTTAAGTTTGATACGATGTTGATATTTTATAAGTTTTATATACTGTAAATCAGGTTACTTTTATTGATTTAGAATTTGAGTTATTATCATTCCAGTCACTTATATTTTCACTGCAAATGTAATGACATGACGGGAGAAATCAGTGCAGGTGTTATAGAGAGAAGAGCTTGCATTAACGAAGCAATCGTGGAAAAGGAACCGGAGGAGCGATGCTCCCATTGGAAGCTCCTGTGCAATGGCCACAGCCACTTGGACACGAATAACAGAGAGAGAGGTTGGGCATGAGGTCGAGTAGAAGTTTGGGGAAAGCTGAGCAGCTGCAACCGCCAGCACGGCCAAGAAGGCCGAGAAGAAGGTGGTGAAGGATTTGGAAACCGCCGGATGGGCTGCTGGTACGTATGAGACAATGAGGGGTTTACGGTTGGGAGACGACTAGGAAGGGAGCCGAGTTATGGGAAACACCAAAGTTGATTAGTACTCTGGTACGGATTTTCATTCTCATGGCATGCGAAATTAGCAATTTGGGATTAAATCAAGGGGCAAGAGCAAGAGGCAAGAGGCATAAGCTATTGGTGATTTGGGAGACTGATTAGAGAGGGTGATTTATTTTTCCAGCATTAGTTTATTAAAATGATGTGAAATCTTTTTTTATTAATAAATTTTCCATATCAAATTTTATGAATAGATTAAATTTATGATTATAGATGGATTCAACTTTAAATTGAAATAATTAGTATACGCTAAATCCTTCAACATGCATGCATGGATTTTGTTTATTTGTTTATTCTTTCTGAAGAATTTCAAGCCTCGCAACTTGTACGTCATTTGCCTTGATGTTAGGGTATTTGAATTTTGAATAAGGATTTATATATCTGATTAAAATAATACTTTATCTTTTATTCTTATAAATAGAAACAAATTATATTTAAAGAGTTTTATCTCTTTAATATAAAGAATAAATTCAAACTGGATTTATTAATGTCCAATTATTTATACATGCTCAGTAATTAAAAAGAACAGAGAAGAAAGAAAAAAGCCGTGGATGAATTGTTTTCCCTTTGGGCGGTAACACAAACACAGCTAATCCTATTTAGCACACAAAGAATACTTCACCCAAAATGAAAACGTAAAACGAGCAATAGAGAGTTATTTAGTTATAAAAGTTGAACTTATACAATCTGTCCACTTGCCCTCTTTCCTTCTAGTATAGTAGATTTTAACTTGGTTAAATTTCTTGATTACCATAAACCATTTCCATAACTTGTAATCAGGAACGATTTATAATGGTAATAACAATGACGAAAGTAATCAACCCACTGACAGAAGAGGAAGAGGGTCCCGTATCATGTACATATATTGTCTCCAAATTAATTTACAACTAATTAAGGGATTTTTTAACCCTATTTTCACAAGTGAAAATGTGTCGTGAATTAGCCTCACTAGTAAAATAATCATGCTTTGATTTGCATGCACTATGGTAGTTGGGGTACTTGAGCATTGAAAACTTATCCCAAATTAGCCCTGTGAAGGAAACTCTCTATCGTGTCAAAAAGAGAGACAAGATATGACGAAACAATTCATCAAAGCACAAAATTCTTGCCGTTATAAAAATTAGACACACACGTTGATTTGATTTTGTCGAGCATGCACATCGGTGACCAGTCTGCCGGGGACTTCCGAGCTAAGGATCACTTTCAACCAAACTATCTCTTCGGCAAGTTTAGTGGTGGTGTGGACAGGGTCGGAGCTATTGAACGCCATGGACACATTATTCATAGGGATTAAACATTAGCTGCTTATTGCATAATTTTTTTAAGTTATTTAAAATTAAAAAAAACGTATCCATGCAATTATTGTATTAGTTATTAAATAACGAATTTATTATATAATATACTAAGCTTATTTTTGGGGATCTAATTGAGTAAGCTAAAGCTTTTACGTACAATGAAGCTTGTAAATCCCAATAAATAAGAAACTTTTAATACGAAAGATTTCATACTTTTGAATACTACCGATATAAAATACTTTTCATTTTGACATGAAAATAAAGAAAATGTATTCAATAACCGGCTAGATAGAAATGGACGATATGATGAGACTAGGTTGCCGTGACATTCATGGACTATGTATTATATTATATTATACATATAGGACCTTTTGGTAGAGTTATTAAACGGGTCGGACTGGCTCAGAACCGAACCGTCCAAATCCGGAACCGACTTGAACCACCCCTAACCCGGCCTATAACCTTTCTTATTAAGTTGAGGAGCGGTTACAAGCTCGGTCAGCAATATAGGTTTGTTGAACAGTAACCAGCCCGAACCATTACCTACCGAAAGGGCCCAGAACCGGCCTAGAACAGTTAAGAAACCGGTCCGAACTGTAGACTATAACTCTCTGCCCGTCAAGTGTCGCAATCTCCTTTGTTGAAAAATCAACGGAGACAAATGGACGAGGCATCCAATCAAAATACTCTTTATCATATCTCCTCAAAAATATTGTTTATAAAACATTACACTGTTCACTAATCAAAATATTGTTCATATGCACTGTTTCACCAGAAAAATAATTGTATTTTTTTAATTTTAAAAATATGAACTATTCACGGACCAAACCTACCCAGACCATTAACCAGTTTGTTTATAAATAGTTTTGGACCGATTCATATTCACATAAACTATGACCCGTAACCAAATTTAACGGTTATAGGTCAGTTTTGAATCAGATTAAACCGTACTTTTAACAACACTACATTGTCATCGTGTTGTTAAAGGGAATGCTACTTCCATTTTGGATAACAGGGCAAGTTTCCCGGGAAATGTCAATCGGATTTTCAACAGAAATTCCCCCCATGCGGCAAATTATCAATTATATTACTAACGTACACGTACATTCTTCAATGTTACCTACCATACATATATATCAGTTTGTCTCATCCGCATCTATCTGGTTCGGTATTACTTCTGTGATTTCAGAGTTCTCAAGTTCAACTTCAATCAACGAACTGATACTTACTCCTATATAAGTATTTTTAATTCTCTTTCTCTTCAAAAATAAATGTTTTCAGCTTTTGTCGATCTGTGGACTTTAACATATTCAACGCGACTGTAGACGTGCAGAATCAATCCGTAACAGCTTAATTAACAGATTAATAATTTGGCAAGTAGTACGGACCTTGCTGTGGTTGGAAGGCCTTGGCAATTTAATAGGCTAATTGTCACCCAATATTAATTAAGGATCTCGTTAACCTGATAATTACACCGTGGAGTATATCATAGAATAATCAGTCATAGAAACCTCTATAAAAGTCAAATTAAAAATGGAAATTTTACTGTAGATTTTCCATGTTTTCTCGTTTCATCATGTGCTTATTTCGATTTTTGAATCGGGAAGTATTGGGTGATAATTAATAATTAATATTGACTTAGATCGCTTTTTTTTCCCGGGCGATAAAATGGACTGGATGATTTTGTGATTGATCAGATGTTGCTCGAGTCGAATTTGAAATTAATGTGGTCGCTCTATTTCCTTCAATCCGATGACGAGTTGTTAGAAACATACATAGACGGAAATCAACCGACTAGTAGGAGGACACCGCACAATCCGCCATTACGTGGCGGTTTCGTTGCATCGCTCATCGTGGACCGCCACAATATTTGGATTGTAGCCTTCGGCTAAATTAGAAGAGAGGGTTGTCGGGTCGATATAATCCATCATTATATGGAAACCTAAAAATCGTGGAAGTATTGTTGATTTTTAGTATCATTTTATTTTACCTTTTATATTTTCTTGATTTATGGCAAAAAGAAGATATTCCCTTAATTTCGTCACCTTCTAATTAGGAATCAAGCAGCCTATTACATAATTGGATCCCCGAAAAGGCTAATGCAATGTGTTCCCGAAAGGTCCACGGATTAAGAGGGGTTTCTTCTTATTAATTTAGTCAAGATTAGGCCATTTGCAGCAGCATGTGGGAGTGCACTTTTAAGGCCAAGGCGGAGACAGCATTCGATCCTGGTTTGTCTCAACTAACGGGTCCAGGAACTTGACTTAACTGGTGTCAGGTGTCAAAGATAATATTTTAAGAACGGCATATGTAATAATAAGATTTTACGTAAACCTTTCAATTCATATACATACGTGCACGCATACAATTATGTACGGTACATTTTCACATACCCACGTGATCATATATGAGTATTATCTGATAATACGATCAAATATCTTAGTTTATTTAGCATAATCTATGACAAGGATATGACCTTTTAGGCACTACATTTTGTTTCTTTCTTACTCTTTTTTTCAAGTGATTTATTTAAGACCCATTAATTAACTTTCCTGCAGTTGGTCCTGATTTCACCGCTCGACCCGGTGAGGGGGCTGAGGTTCCCCATCTTGACCATGGCGTTTGCGAAGTCGTTGAAGAAGGCGGATGAGTTGAGTCTGTAAGCATCCACTAGAGAATCGGTGGAGCCATTGTTGAAGAGCTCCTGGTCCGAGTGCAGGAGCCCTCTCAGGTTCACCAAGTTCCTGAAGTAGTTGTTATCGAACACGTTCCTCGTGAGGATATCGAGTGGTGCAAGGTTGTTGTTCCCACCTGTAAACGGGCAGTTCTGCTGGCGAAGAGTTGCAAATAAGGGGGCGATGTTGGTGTCATTGTAGATGTGGGTTCGAAATGTTAAACATCTTGCTAGCCCGATCGTATGGGAACCTGTACAAAATGAATGCATCTATCCGTATTAATTTCTGTCTCATCTTTTCCAATAATAGGTTCGTAAATTCAGTTGACCTCATTTACGAGATGATGAATATCTATGCTATAATTAAAATGAAATCCTATAGAGAGACTAAGACATATATGTATAGATGATTGGCATCATGCTCGATTATCAAATCTGAATGTATATGTATGAACATGGAAACACACATTACCTGAGAGCGCGACCAATTCTTGGGCAGTAAAACCCTTGTTTGCGAAGGCGGAAATTAGACCACTTAGGTTCAATCGAGGAGATGGAAGGTCGATGTTGGCAGCTCTACGGTTTGCCGTGGTTGAATCTCTTCTGCCCAATGGCACAGTCCATGTGGGCCCGCCCAGCTGAGATGCCCATGAATCTTAGTAAATCAACAATAAGCATGTAATTGCAGAAGTAATGAGAAAACCGATTATTAGTTTTGCAGTTATTGCTGCTTCTTCTTTTTACTAAGCTGATTCACTCCTGTATGGTTCAATGATAAGATCTCTTCTGCATCCCTCCATACTATGCTGAAAGGATCCCACTCAAGTAGGGACTAGAGAGGGGCGCTAGAGGATCTCGTTCATAAAATCCTAGAATTTTCCCACAATATATTCTTACCGGGGTTAAATACTTATTTTATAATCTTAATATCTTTTAATATCTAAGACAAAAGCCTTACGATATCAACAGAATCTCGAGCCGCTACTGCCACGATGTCTGCACAGGACACGACTCCAGGGCAGACATTCTCCAGCTGACTTTTAATGGTGTCAATAACATTGAATCCTCTGACAGAATTATTATTTGGCAAAGCCGTCTTCTCGCCAGTGAAGTTCGTCGCGGGATCGTCATCTAGCAATATTGAAGCATCACAACCCTGTCCCAGTTTAAGTGCATGGTGGGTCAACCATGTGAAGCTAGCTTTATAATTTGCACGGGAAATTCCAAATGAACCGTAGCTAGCTAGTACAATAGAGGTTGCTGGAAATGAATAGGCCGAGAGGATGATTTTGTCCGATTAAAAACACTTTTTTGGTACCAATCTCAGAATATTAATGTGCATGCAGCTCAAAAAATTATAATGGCCTAGTTATTCCTTTTTTATTTTGCTCGACCACACATTAGAGTGTCTGATCATCGCAAATTATCATGCTTTAATTACATATTGACGTGTATGCGACAGATCCAAACAAAATATGTCTATATATATATAGGCAACGAGCAGAAATAGCAGATTGTGCAGAGCCAAAAGTATTAATAGGATTAAACATAGGTGAATCATGGAAACATAAGTGAAATGAGTAATATTGTCGGTAAGAGTTTAAACTTTCAAATTATATATAATTCCGATTTGAGTAAAGTGAATCATGTTACTTTCAAATTATATATGAATTCAATCACATATAGGTTGATTGCAAATCTAATAACATGTGAGAATAGATAAGTGCCGATGATATATAGAGACAAGAACTCGCGTTAACGAAGCAATCGTGGAAATGGAGCCGTAGGAGTGATGCTCCCATTCGAAGCTCCTGTGCAATGGCCGCAGCCACTTGGACACGAATAACTCTGAGAGCGGTTGGGCATGAGGTCGAGTAGAAGTTTGGGGAAAGCTGAGCAGTCGTAACGGCCAGCACGGCCAAGAAGGCCGAGAAGAAGGTGGTGAAGGAGGTGGAAACCGCCATATGAGCTGGCGGTGTGAGACGATGCAGGGTTTGAGGTTGGGAGACAACTAGAAAGGGAGACGAGCCACGGAAAACACAAAGGTTGTCGTGTATTTCGGTGCGGATTTTCATTCTCATGGCACGCGAAATTTATAGCCGCCAGGGCGAGCAATTTGGGATTAAATTAAGTGGCAAGAGGCACAAGTTATCGGTGATTTGGGAGACTGACACGAGAGAGTGATCTATTTTTCCACCATTAACATGGATTGATTAAAACCACGCGGAACATTTTCTATTAATAAATTTTTGGTACCAAATTTTATAAATAGATTAAACCTATGATTATGGACCAATTTAACTTCTAATTAAAATAATTAATATCCATTAAGCTATTTAAATATCAAGTGATATGTACTAGAAAAAACTATCTTTCAACACGTATGCATGCATGCGTGGTATTGTTGATCTTGTTTATTCTTTCTTGAAGAATTTCAGGCCTCGCAACTTGTACATCATTTGCCTTGATGTTAGGGTATTTGAATTTTGAGCAAAGTCGTGGATGAGCTTTGTCCCCCATGAGCAGTAACACAGCTAGTCCTATTTAGCACGCAATGAATGCTTCCCTGCAGGAGAAGGTTATAACATATAAGTGAAGATTATATGAAATTCTACTTATAAAAATTAAATTTATAATCTATCTTTATCTCATATTTTTATTATATTATAGTAAAATTTCATTTGTCCCATTATTCACTCTTTTTCCTATAATCTCTATGGTTTAAAGGTATGTTTTGTGACCCAAAAAAAAAAAGTTACCTCCTACTACTACTACCTGGATTCTGAGTGCCAGAGTAAAATCGGAGAGCATTTTGTGTTGCATTCACTCACTATGGTGGTTGGACTACTTGAACTTTGAATATTTATCCTATATTAGCCCCACGAACCGAGACTGTATTATGCCACCAAGAGACGAAAGAATACTTCGAGTGTATATTCCGACAATCCGTCGAGGTGCAAAGCCCCCGCCGTAATAGAAAGGAAACCAGGGATGATTTGATTTCCCAAGCACGCACATCGATGACTGACTGGTCGGAGGCCTTCAAGCTGAAGATATTCATGTGCCTTTGGAACTACGAGGTATTGGCCGCCCCTAGAATTCACCACAAAATAGGCACTTGCAACCAAAGTGATGTATCAAACAGGGCCCGAGCTATTGAACGCCATGACACATTATTCTGAGGGACCTAATATTTGAGTCTGCTGAAGCTTCTATACCTACAGTGAGGCTTGTAAGTCCCACTAAACAAGAAATTTTTTATATGGAAGAGTTTATAATTTCAAATTTCTTCATTTTGACATGGAGATAAGAAATTATACCCATTAGCCTGCTAGATGTGGGCGGATATGATGAGATTAGGTTGCAGTGACAATCATTCTTTAACTTTATTCTCTACCCATGTAGTAGGATTCATCATGGACTATGTATTATTTGTGTGTACATATATATATATATATATGATTAATATCTTAATAATATATATGAACTTTGATCTTTTTTTTAATTTAATACAAACTTGTATCCTAATCAAATACAAATTATACGTAATTTATCAAATTTATCATGCAATTAATTTTTCTATCAAATTATTCTATATGACACTGTGTCATATTAGTACTGTATAAGATACCATTAGCCGCATCAGTAAAATTAATATATCATATATGACGATTCGAAGGAAAATAAATATCATACTAAAATTAATAAATAAAATAAAGTTAATATCTAATCCAAATATATAAAAAAAAATAATGTACTAAATTTAAAATTTTAGTCAAAATTTATGCTAACTGAAACCAAGCAAGTTTCCCGGGAAAATACAGATGAATTTTCACCAGAATTTCCCCATGCAGCAAATTCTCAATTATATTATTGACGCACATGTCCATTTTTCAATGTTTGCCACATATATATATATATATTGGTTTAGCCGTTAGGCATTTCCCAATGTCAAAATAAGGAGAGTTTTTTTTGAAGTATAATTAAAAATCAGATTTGATAAAACAGTATTTTTGCGGTTTTATATGTGAAGTGAGTTTACATATGGCCAATGGACCTATATCTACTCTTGTACGGACATTAATTTTATTTCTCTTCCGGACCCATTGATCCTACTCTTAGCCAAATAAATTACGTCTTTTTTAGGGTTTTTGTCGGTATACTAAGTTTAACACGTTCAACGCGGCTGTAGACGTGCGGAATCAATCCGCAACGGCTTAATTAACAAACTTATAATCTGGCCAGCAGTGCGACCTTTCTGTGGTTTGGAAGGCCTCGGCAAATTTAAAAAGATTGATTACTGTCGGCCATGTCGTTTAACCTACAGAAGAACTGACTGTCACCACCCAATATTGATTTCGTTAACATAATAATTACGTTGTGAAGCATATATTATACAATAATTAGTCACAATAGATCTAAACTAAACCTCTATAAAATCCAAATTAAATAGGAAAGTTTACCTCGAATTGTCCATGCTCTCTCGTTTCGTCATGCGCTTATTTCGATTTTTGACTGGAAAATATCAGGTGATAATTCCGATAACATCGCGATGAGCACCTGCTCCAGTCAGCTGCCGTTGCCAGCTTACCTAAGATTGATTTACGTGGGCCGCATTTGACAAGTAACAGTAGCTGCGAGTTCCGCGCTGTTGAATCCTTATAAAATTCGAAAAAATCAATTGCCATGTCCTATTTCTTAACTTTTTTTAATCCAAATTCAATTTCTTAATCGTTTGACCAGCGTATGTGGGTTTTCTTTTGATTTTACGAAATTGCGTGTGGTGATGGAGCTTTATCCAAAATTAAACCGCACGCGCAGTAAAAAAACAACTAAATCTCAACGATCCAGCCAAAAAAACCAATTAATCTTCTAACACTAGCCTAATCCATATTGTCATGATGATTTCTTTCCCCTTTAACAGCAAGGAAAACTATCATTATTATTTGGGTCGGCAATAGTTAAGATTAAACTTAAATCACATCTTTTTTGGGCGATAAAATGGACTTGGATAATGTTGTGACTGATCGAATGTTGCTCCGAGTCCAATTTGAGATTAATGTGGTCGCTCTGTTGCCTTCAATCCGAAGACGGGTTGATAGAAAAACATGAAGAAGGAAATCGACCGCGAGTAATGGCGGACGATCCTTGATAAGGTCACTTAGGTCAAGTAAAGGAGAAGGAAGGTCATTTTGTTGGCAGCGTCTACGCTTGCCGTTGTGGAATTCTCTTCTGCCCGATGGTACTGTCCATCTAGGGCCACCCAACCGAAACGCCAACAAAATATTATATCAATGGTTAACATATGCTTGCAGAATTAATGAGAAAAATTGTTCGTTAAGTACCCTTTTTGAAAAGCATAATACTAATTCTCAATTAACTAATACCGAAACCTTACTATATTAACTGAATCACGAACAGTTGCTGCCAAGATATCTGCACAAGACACAACTCCTGGGCAAACGGTCGAATCCACGCACAGAGTTATCATTAGGCAAGACCGTCTTCTCCCCGGTGATGTTTGTTGAGTCATCTAGCAGTATCGAACCATCCCAACCCTGCACCAACATAAGTGCTCAGCAGGTCAACCTTGTGAGTTCACACATCATAGTAGGTTAAAAGTTAGAGAAAAGATTTAAGNGCATCATACTAATGGAAAATTCCAAACGAATAGTAGGTTAAAAGTTAGAGAAAAGATTTAAGTATTCTTTAAATTCTATTGAAATACGGCCGGAGGGATGCTATTGTCCGATTAAAGACATTTTTGTTCAATTATATTGCATAAACAATGAGCATAATTAGTCAGTTTGTGCGCGACAATACGTAATAAAGTCTTGTCATTGCAC
>CXYZ01007879.1:175629-189351 GCA_900006705.1 Sonneratia caseolaris
TTAATTAATTAATCTAAAATTTATAATAATTTAAAGAAAATATTGAAATAAATAATAAAATTATGAAAATTTTCATAATCTTCTTTTTTTTTTTTAATTACAAATACCATTTTGTTACTTTCGTCCAGCATGAAAATTCCGGCTTAGGCACGGTTTTGTTGTACCGGGCCGGGCCGAGCCCCTTTTTCTTACAAGTATATCTATCTAAAATCTCTTGACATATATTTAGGGTTGCTGTAGAACTGCAAAATCAATGTGCCACCGTTTAAAGAACTTTTGCATTTGGGCAGGTAGTACGACATTTTTGCAGGAGATCGTCCAAGTCGGCCGTCCCGTTTATCCCCCACAGCACTGATTACTGTCACCCATGCAATATTGATTTTATTAGCTGGACGACCAAATCGTTAAGTCTACTATCCATAAAATAATATAAAATTAGTCATAAAATATTTAAATCTCTATACGCAGTTCGTTCGTACGTAAAAAAACACACACGAGAAGAAAGGCAAAATCATCATAAAGTCAAATTGGATAAGCGTCATCAAAAAAAGGCCTTGGCCCGTTAAGGCCTATTGGGCCACCAACTCAACGGGCCTAGCGTGATAGCCCGGGCCTGGGCCTCTTCATTTTCAGAAAATACCAATGGTAAGAAGTAAGGACCCTTCTTTTTGGATAAAACGGGCCGGGAACTTTGCAGAGCATAGAGAACTCATCTCAGTAGTTTCCCACATTCTCCACCGATTTGGAAACAGTTTCCGCATTGATGAATTTATTTATATTTATATTTATTTTATTTCCTTCAATTTCATACGCACATCTACATTTCTGCATGTCCATGCTTATATCACGAGTTGTAAAACCATTCGGTTCTTTTAAATTTAAATACTAAAATTTTGAAAATAGTTTTTTCACTAATAAAGTCTCGCTTCCATGACTTACTCAACTCTTCATCATAACGAACCTATTAAATCACATTCACGTACATTTAATTAGGTTGGCAAAAATGTCTTATAAATGGCAATTGCACGTCAAATTTCTTTTTTTTTGCATTAAAATAATGATGCAACATTTAACATGTCACTATAAAATATTGTCACCATCACACTCACGTCAACGTAATATAACAATCTGTTACGTAATAATTTAACTAATTCGCAGAAGTGATATTTTAAAATCGAAAAATCTATTATCATAGTTTTAGAATTTATTAAGTTTGAAAATGGAATAGTTTAAGGGCATCCCCTCTTTCTAGATGTCTCCATGGTGTTGTGCTTGTTTTACCTCTAAAATTTCTTCGCATATCCAATATCGATGAGTCACAATCATATTCAAGTTTTCATTTCTCTTTTATTAATATCGAATTCACCAAATTTAATGAAAGAGATATGAGTAATATTCTTCTCCCCATCACCATCACCATCACCATCCCCACCCCCCACAACCAAGCGGACTCATCACGTGGGACGATGGTTGCCCATCTCACCGGGCACTGAATACCTCGTCTCTTTGCCATTTAAGATCTCTAGCTGGTGAAAAGTTCCATTCAAATAAAATCTTAAATATTTCATAATAACATGAAACAACCATTTTCTATTTTACTTAAAGGTGTCTTTCTTTCTTTTTTTTCCTACATGTAAAAGAGATTTATGAACTTAAAAGTCGATAAGAGAAAGAAATAAACAAAAGGGGACTCATAATCTTATCAATGATAATCAAATTAGCCATCTATAAATCTCAAGTCAAGAATTAATGCATCAAACCACCATTTTTAAAATTAGACCGGACCGAAAACTAGTGTAGACATGAGTCCATGAGTCATACCACATGTTTAATAAATAATATTACTAATAAAATTATATAATATCTTTGAATATAATTTATAATAAAAATTATTAATATAATCATGATACTAAATAAAAGTTTAACATAAAATATAAATATAAGTATAATAACACAAAATATGTACATTATAACATATTTTTTTAAGTTTGCCAATTTTTTCACCGATTCAATTAAATTCATTAGTCAGATCGGGAACCAGTTGTTTCAACTGGAGTTGATCTATTAAAAGTGTAATTGAATTTTTTTTTATAGGAACCGAACCAAGTGAGTGGCTGGCTCCTGGTTGAACCAGTCGAACTAATCGACCCGATTTAATTTTTAAAATTATGCATCAGACCCTTATGATTTCATCATGCGTGGCCCTTTTTTTCTTAATTTGCGCTGGACCAGGGAAATACATGCATGGACCCAGCATTTCAATTATTAGAGTGAGCTTAGAAACAGCCTGAACGTGTAGACACGCAGTGGGCCAACCGCAGATAAAAGAGAACAAAGCGTATTATATGGTTCTTTCAATGATTTTGAGATTGCCTACCTTCAGTGGACAGAACCCTATTAACTAACAGAATCCGACCATTGTATTCTTTCCTAATATGATCATATTCTGCCTACCAATATGATTTCTATCCACTGACATACATAACAAATATATATATATATATATATATTTAAAGGTAGCTCATCTGCGCTATTGGACTATAGTCACAGTGGGTCGCCTAAACGAACTCCTTTATCATCCATCCATCATGATGGTGTTGGCGAGTATGATCTCTTACTCCCAGGGGAAGGGAAAGAAGACCAAGTTCCTAAGCTAATGCGCAGAGAAATCATGAAAATTAGCTCTAGTTCGCCTTTCCCTCACGTCCGCTTATGCGTTCTGATTTGCCTTTCATGTGGCGATTGATGCAACCAAAAACTGTGGGATCCCGAGAGTAGTCGCCGCCCTTCACATCCTAAACGTCATGTTTGGTAGGCGCAAATAGGATGGAATTGCATCAAATACAAATTTCACTTTCCATATTTGTTTTTTTTTATAGTTGCACTATTCCAAATTAATATACACATTCCATTTGAAATGAAGTTTTTTACTAAAATTGATTGAACAAATATTTATTCTTAAAAAAGATTATAAATGCTTATTCCACCTTTTTTGTTAAATTTATTCTTTTGTATACTTAAAATTAATATATAAAAAAACTCATCAATTACTCTCAATATATATATATATATATATACATGCACATATGTCTCACCCGATTCAATCAATTTCGCTCCATTCTATTGTAACTTATATGAAATTTATTGTTTACCCAAAATCTATGAGATTTATTTCCATTTTTCTCATTCAAAGAAAAAAGAAAAAAGAAAAACCAATGCGTCCCACTTCCCTCGGCGTTCCCTTAAGTACAAGTACAACCACCTATGCGAAACGAAAGGGAATTAAGCTCTCGGTCATTCTTCTCGCGCTATCACATCACCCTCTGTCAATAATCGTCTGATCAATCCCCCTCTCTTCGGCATGGGGAGTGTTGTCACCATTCGCGAAGAGGAAGGGCTGGCCCGGCCCCTGATGCCGCCCGAGACAAACGTGGTCAATCCCGATGAGATGAATGGCCCGAGCCTCTCGAGGAGAGTGTGGGACGAAACGAAGAAGCTGTGGCAGATAGTCGGGCCAGCAGTCTTCAGCCGGGTCGCTGCCTACACGATGAACGTCATCACTCAGGCCTTCGCTGGCCACCTCGGGGCGGTCGAGCTCGCCGCCTTCTCCATCGCTAACACCGTCATCGTTGGATTCAATTTCGGCCTACTGGTACAGGGCCCATCACTGCCCCTCTTTTAGTTTGCCTCAACTTACATCTTGGTTCTAATTGCCGGCAATATTATGATAAAAGAACTCCGATGGCGTGGAAGGTTCCACCAAAAAAAAAACAAAGCGTAAACTTGCCTGGAAAGCCCTTTTCACGAGTCTAATTGATTGGCCGTTATTAAATCTGGGAGAAATGTTGTTTGAAAAGTGTCCGTTTAAGATGAATTCACAGATAAAACTTTACTCGGTTCTGTATTCACATGTTTATCGTTTTGTTTGGTAAACATATTATAGTAATATACTAGAAATATATAGAGCTGATGATAAATTCTTGCAGATGTTTGAGGAATTCTTTTGTAAATTTGTTGTAATTTAAAATTTTCTTAAAATTTGAAAGTAAAGAAATTTTCCAACCATTTCATGTTATAAAGTTCATATTAGATAGAAACTCCAGATTTTAAGATTACCTAATTATAGATTCCGTTCAGGAGCAATTTTAGGGATCGACCCTAAATTCTTTCCCTGTCAAACGGCAAATACACAGATAGCAAACTCAGTAACTCGCAAATGTCCCGGAAAAACACTGACCATTCAACTTTCTTGTTGCTCTCCCAAATTGATCTTTCAATCTAGTAAAAAGATCCGGATGGTCAAGAAAATACATCATTCCACTGATTTTACATCTTATTGGGCTGATTATGTCTCGAGTTTAACTTGATCACAAGTCAAATAGGAAAAGGAAAAAGGGTCGGTCTAGATGCATGAAACTTTCATATGATTTGGAGATATCCGATGCGAAAGAGCCTCCATTATCTCTGATTGGGATATCAGTCTCTAAAGATGCATCTTTACGTGCCTGTCATCGGTCGACCAGCTGGGCATGGGGAGCGCCCTCGAGACGCTGTGCGGGCAGGCCTTTGGGGCCAAGAGGTACCGCATGTTGGGGATATACATGCAGAGGTCATGCATCGTGCTCTTCCTCTGCTGCTTCATCCTACTTCCGGTGTACGTCTTTGCAGCGCCCCTCATGAAGCTGCTGGGCCAGCCCGACGATGTGGCGGAGCTCTCCGGAGTGGTGGCCTGCTGGATGATCCCTCTCCACTTCAGCTTTGCCTTTCAGTTCCCACTGCAGAGGTTCACTCCAGTAATCCATGGAAGCACTTACTCCATCCTTGCATGGCCCTTTTCACTTCCATATATACCTACCACACATCAGAAAAAGGCTGTAACAGTCGCATATTACGATATGTGATATCTAAAAGTAATTCTTTGATTTTGGCAGGTTCTTGCAGTGCCAGTTGAAGAACAATGTGATAGCCTGGGTGTCACTGGCAGCATTGATTTTCAATTTGCTTGGGAGTTGGCTATGTGCGTACGTCTTCCATTTTGGCGTGGTTGGGTTATCGATTGTGTTGGATATATCGTGGTGGATCCTTGTCTTCGGCCTCTACTCGTACGCAGCGTATGGTGGATGCCCTCTCACCTGGTCTGGCTTCTCCACCCAGGCCTTCTCTGGACTCTGGGAGTTCCTCAAGCTCTCCGCAGCCTCCGGCGTCATGCTTTGGTAATTATATCACCTGCCGACTGATCCATGCACGATTTCCTCTCACATAATTCACTGGCGCAATTGGTCGTCCTACGGCTAGCAGTTGCAAAATTGTCATCAGATTCAAAGACCATATCCTTTCACTTGTTGTTATCCGCATTGATTATACATGACCTTCGGTATTCATGTTACATTTCTTTTTCGAAATTTGGAACAGTCTGGAGAACTGGTACTACAGGATATTGATTCTGATGACAGGATACTTGAAAGACGCCACGGTTGCCGTGGACGCCTTGTCGATTTGGTACTGCATCTGCCTTCATCTCTCACTCGTCATACCCGAGAAACTTAATCTTCAATGTTGAGCAGTCATTGAGAAATGACGATATTAATGATCAGCAAAGAAAGCCACACTTTCTTGAAAGAGAGGACAGACAGCAACTTGCTCTACTCTGACTCACAGAAAGAGATCTTCTTTCCTTTTCTTTTTAACAAGAGTTACATCAAGTCCTCTTCTTTATACTAAAAGACTTGTTGTGTTTGCCTTGTATGATTGCAGCATGAGCATCAATGGCTGGGAGTTGATGATTCCTCTGGCATTTTTCGCAGCTACTGGGTACCACCCTCTTTCTCCTCCCCCCATCCATGAAGTCCCGTTTTCCATCCATGTGTTTATTTTTACACCATATGCTAATTTATAGTTATCTTTTCATGTGGGAGAGAGTATTAAAATCTTATTATGAATTCTAACCATAAAAATTGAATTTAGAATTCAATTTCAAGTAAAGGATAATAGAAACAAAAAATTGTCCCAGTATATATATACTTTCCCATGTTTCCTTTTTTCTCAATTTATCCAAACAGCTGTCGCCAAAAAGACACTATAAATATTAATTTCATGTGTACTGAGGCAGAATTCGGGTGGCAAATGAGCTTGGAGCCGGGAATGGAAATGGTGCCAAGTTGGCGACGAATGTCTCCGTGGTGCAGTCCACGATAATCGGGGTTTTCTTCTGCGCGATCATCATGGTTTTCCACAACAGGTTCGCCTACATATTCACATCAACGGGAGAAGTCATCGGCCAAGTGGACAATCTTGCTTACCTCCTGGGCATCACTATCATCCTCAACAGTGTCCAGCCAGTTCTATCAGGTGTAACTTCTGCAGGGAACCGTCGGTTCGTCGGTCGTCTGTTTCTTCTTGTCCCCCAAGAATTTCATTGGTGACTTTTTCTATGTGGGACAGGGGTCGCCGTTGGGTCGGGATGGCAAGCCAACGTGGCGTTTATCAACCTGGGCTGCTACTATGTCATTGGGCTTCCTCTGGGATTCCTCATGGGCTGGTTCTTTAAGTTCGGCGTTGAGGTACTCTCTTTCATATATCTGCCTAATCCCTAACTGATTCAAGATTAAATCAAATCCATCCTAAGAAAATTGTCTTTGAAACAGGGCATATGGGGCGGAATGATCTTTGGTGGAACCACAGTTCAGACGATAATACTGGCTATAATAACCATGAGGAGCGACTGGGATGACGAGGTAAGTAACCACGCTCGGCTGCTTAATTTCAACTCTATGTAATCCTTTCTATCATGTACATTTTATATATGCTGACCACATGAACGTACCATCTCGAATGTCACCGCTAAAATGCAGGCCAGGAAAGCTAGGGAACGTTTGGACAGATTTTCAGACCCAAACCCTAAACATGGTAAGCAACAGGAGGGATAGGGGCATCGATGAAAGATCTAAAATGTGGCGGCTTCGAGTTTTGGCCGGATGAAATTCCGATTTCTCGCCAAAGCCGAATCAGCAAATCGAGAGATCACCATTTCGCAGCGGCGAGTGTTTTTGGGTGAAAGTGACGTTCAGAAGCACCATGCTTTGGATTGCACAGCCGAGCAGTCTTTTTGCTCGACTTAATCAAGGTTTTTCCGATGAGGCATTTACTATCATTAACCGTTTTACCATTACTAATTGGATATGTCACACCGTACTTATTATAACAAGCCAGTCGCGGAAATCTTCCCCCGGTGGGCCAAAGAACTTCAAAAAGTTTATCGAGCAATGAGACAGGCATTTGAACTACCCCTTTTGGTTTTAGTACTTTTCCAATGAGGCCCAGCCGCCTGATTAGAACATATTGTTGTATCTATCCGGCTATTGTAATTTAAATAATTATGAGAAAGAAGTTTATAATATATTAGCATCAATCTCAATCTATCGATTAGGATTTTGTAAATTTAATTATTATTATAAAATTTCTTATAACCATTTATTTCCCTCTTTTTATATTTTTTTTACTCCTAAGTCTAACATATAGTAGAAGAAAAAACTAGTTATTTGATGCAAAACTAGGTCCACGATTCATATGCCAATTGTTCCCCCACATGGATCGATTATAAACGCCTCGGCGGCTCTAAATGATTTGTTTTGCGCATACTATTCTCACAAAAGCCCCAATCTATGGACTGTTGCATATGCATATAAGTGAGACGCGTAATGTCAATTTCACGTCCCGTGATTGGGCTATCTACAGTGTTACACGGTTCGGACGCAGAAGGAAAGAGAAGTAGAAATATAGCACAAGAAGATTGATGATCATTATCATATTATTGATCACTCCTGGGGTTGAACTAAATTTTAGACTCCAAACAGCACGATCGGGCCATGGAAAATGTAGACAAACAGCAAACGCGATCGCTTAATACATACTACACGGCCACCACAGCATATGTGGAATCTCGTACCCGGCCATTCCATGGCAAATAAATGTCCTTCGGAGTCCAGGAGATCATTCTCGGAGCTGTGTTAGGTCTTGTTAAACGACGGACCAGCTTCGGTTTCGTTTCGGCGATCAACTCCCACAGGCCGTCGTTGTTCGCCCTGTTCACAAACAACAAGAACAACTTCTCCCTGCAACCCTCCAACTTGTTCAATGCACTCAACAACTGAGCCGACTCGGTGGTGCCTGGACTCTCTAGAGATCTCTTCTCTAGCTCGGGCAGTCGGGATCGTATCTCGAACCTGATTATCCGGTAATCTTCAAGGACTAGTTTAACAATCTCATAGACCAGATCGTGCCTCTGAAGATGGACCGACTCCGGATACGAGCATGTGATCCCCACTAAGCCCACAAGAACGTCTATTTCCTCGTACAAGTCCGAAGTTGAAGATGCCCGAACCTTCACTTCTCGCTCTCTTCCCAAGATTCCCGAAGCCGATGAAGAGGAAGAAGGAGAAAGAAAATACCCCATAACCCGAGCGGCTATCAGGGTCTGCTCCAGGAGCTCAGCGTACCACCTGACCCAACTCGAGTATTCATAAGTTTCCCGGTCGAAACCATCCCGGAACCCGGAGAGGTTGAGAGAGTTGTGGCCACCGTGAGAAGGGAAAATCGAAAGTTCGTCCTTGAGGGTAACTGAGCCTCGGGAGATTATGTTGTGGATCGCAAAGAGGCACTTGAGGGCGACAAAAGCATTCCTCGTCTTATGGAGCCGGTCCATTAAGGCTCTGATGCACATGCCCGCTGCGAAATGGGATCGGAGGCCAAGGGAGAGGACGGCGGCGAGCCGGTACTCCTTCGGGGAGGAGGTGGCTCCATGGGTTGTTGCTCTGATGATCGTCGTGTGGACGTTGGATCTGGTTTTGGAATAGAGGGAAGCCTTGACGAGTGAAGCCCTGTCTTTGAGAATGCCCGAGAGGGAGCGGGGGCTGATCTTCTTGCGCTCCATTTGGTAAATCACCAGCGATGGATGAGACACTGCTAAATCGCAAAGTAAGGGCTCAAAAGAAATCATTAATTTTATTAATAATAATAATAATAATAATAAAAGAGGTGGCCTTCCTGGATGTGCATTGGTTTGGACCAATCGATAAGTCAAGCTACACGGCCTAGATGCATAGCGCATACGTGTCTAATTAATCAAGTCGGCCGGGTTTGAGAATTAAAGTCAACCAACTTTTTCCGAATTTCCCGGTTTTCTTTTCGATGATGTGAAATACATTATAAATTTTCAGTTCAAATCTCAAATTTTCAGTTCTCTTGGCTAGCGGAAAAATTAAGGAACCTTTCATTGGGAAGAATCTTCCCCGTAAAAGCGCCCCCACCTCAAATGGGTCCCATCATCATAAGCTAAGGAAACCACATTGAACTTCATCATATTCAATACTCTTGGTTGGTCGATTCAATTTGTTTCAGGATTGAATTAATTATAATTAATTATTTTTTTAATATTACATATATGTAATAACAATTAAAAAAAGAAGAAGAATTTTGAAGTCGTAATGGTAGGTCTATCTATGGGACTCTTCTCCTTCTTTATCCGCATATACTTTGCACGAAGTCCCCAGAGGTGTTTCCACGGCAATTGCGAATGCATATCTTATTGATGAAGTTATAAACCTGAAATTCAACGGGGGCCCATTTGTTTTGATTCTTGATCGTATATGAACAAAAGGGCATAATAGTCTCCTAGGAGTCAGTCCAAAATAAATAGTTCATCCGTCGGAAAAGAGAAAAAAAAAAAGATAAAGCCAAGAGTATGATCATCTCTTGTAAGTGATTTATGAAATACTATTTAAGATATATCCACAATTTTATTTTATGGTAGGAGAATTTTTACTAAGTTTTACTTGATTTTCAATGCTGGGCTCGGGCAAAGGGTATCGAATGCAAGTACTAATGATGTTTCAGGCGTAAAAGCAGAAGGAGGGAATGGAGGGTGAAAGCTATAGGTTGTGGCCCAAAACCTGTCCAAAGTTCTTTTGACCAACCGGGTAAAGCCATGAGTTGCGGCCCAAAAAACAAAAGCAAAGCAATAGATTGTTGGATCTTTTATTTTATTTTTGGCCCAAGGTAACGTCATTTAATTATGATAGTTTTTGACACGATACGATAATCGGGCATGACATGATACAAAATTAGATTAGGTGTGGGTTAAGTGTAATCATGTTTCGCATCTAAACTGGTTAAGTCCATCTAACCCGTTTAAATAATTAAGTTATGCGGGTTGAGCATGTATAATCAAATAAGACACGATTAAACTCATTCAATTAAATGATAACTTATTAATCCATTTAGCATATTTAAGTATATATACCGTATTTATCGTGCTAATTATATTAATCATGTGTATTGTGGACATGACACATTTAAGTTCCACAAGTTAAATAGATTCGTGTCGTATCAACTCATAATTAGATTGGTCGCATTTAAATAATTAATCTCTAACCCATTTAATGAATGGTTTGTGTGTGAATCAAATGATTTTTTACTCAAATATGTTTCAATATGATCATATAATACAGATTGCCAATGTTATTATCTGTGGTACAATCGAACAATATGTTCGCCACGTGTCCAGGATAATCCTATAATGCGTTGGTTAAGAAGTAAAGTCATAAATATTCTGCAAACCGATATCTAGTTCCCATGAGGAGTAAAATCACAACCGATTGGAAAGATATGTACATCAAATGATATCAATCTTCGTTTGTCAAACCCCCAAACTTATCCATGAGGAGGTCGCAATCCATCGGCTGACCTCTCAGCATCGTCACCGTCCAGCCCAATGAACAGTTCATCAAACGGTGGCAATTTCTCCGACCTTGACATACTCTTGAAGGCCGTCATCCCTACGTCATCATTCCCCACGGACCGGACTGAACCGGTCCGCCCTATGAATGGAGGATTCATCGAGAACCCCCACCGGCCAGTCCGGTCTTCCTGATCGAACCGCTCGTAGTTGAAGTGGTTCCTTCCGCGCATGCTCCTCCCTCCACCACTGCTTCCCCCCCGCCTATATCCCGTCCTCTCACTCCTTGCCCGCGGCAACGCCACAGCGCAGTTCTTTGTCCGGTTCAGGCTGGCGGCCTTCATAATCCGGTCCCGGACATCCTCCGGTAACCGCAGTGTGAACCGTTCGCGGTCCTCCCGCAGCTGAACCAACGAATGACCCGTCGAGTGTGAACGTGGGAACGGGAATAATCTAGTGAACCGCATCCCAGTCGATCTCGACCTAGGCGGCCTGCTCTTATTGGTCGAGAGGCATCCATCGGCTTGCGAAGATTGTGACTCCGAGTTAATGTTATGTCCATCATCAACACAGATGCTTACTTGGTTAGACAGGCCACTGGCCTGCAAGCCAGGTTCCAGTTCAGCCGCAACAAGAATTGGGGGGTCGAACTCCTCGCCGGGTTCGGGCACGAGGTTGGCCCGGCAGACAGGGCAAGTATCGTGAGACGACAACCAAGCATCGATGCACTCGGGATGGAATGCATGGTTACACCTGAATGTGCATACGAGGTGGGTAACTTTAATCTTACCATATGATATAACAAGAACAGAACAAGACAGAAGTCGATGTCATCAAACTAAAATTTTCTCATATTTCTATTTTGAAGTGGTGGAGAAATTTATCTCACCTAGGAAGCAGCCGGAGGACGTCGTCGTCCTCGAACTCGTTCAAGCAAACGGCGCACTCCAGCGACCCCTTCCCGATCTTCAGCCCCTTGACGGACGAGTACTGGAACGTGGGAAAGCTCTCGATGACGGACGCGTCGATTCCATGGCCAGCCCCACGGAGCGACCCCCGGCCGGAGAGGAACGTCCCCTCCAACTGGACCGGCGGCCGGCCACGGGACCGCCCCTCGGCACACTGCCGTACGTAGACGGCGACAAAGCCCATGAGGAAGAAGCCGCTGACTAGGACCACCATGATTATGGCCATCAGGGGGTTGAACTTCTGGCCGTATGGATACAGGGGCGGCAGATCCGGCTGCCCCGCGGCGGCGGCGTCGTTCTGCGCAGCTGCAGTGTGCAGGAAGAGGAGGAGGAGGAGAGTGGGAACCCTTTTGCTGCTGGTGGCGGCATGATTGAGCGGAGGAGGATGATTGCTCATGCGGACACTCAAGAGATTCTTCTGCCTATTTGGGCTGAACTTTTACAATGATAATTATTATCTTTGTAAAGGGAAAACAGAGGAAAGTGAAAAAAAAAAAGAAGAAGAAGCAAACCAGCCAGGCAGACAGAAGAGGGGCTACTGTTTTGTGGAAGACCTGGTGGAAGCTTTGTTATGGAATTCCTAGTTTGGGTTATTAATGGGAAGGAGGTTGTGAATCACGCGCGAAGAAAATGAGAGTGGGCGTTAACATGAAGGATTAGTTGTTGGTCATTGATGTATGCCGGTTAATAAAATCTTGAATTCAGATTCTATAAATAAAAAAACTTATAATTAGAATAATTTAAATACTTAAATAAACCGGTTTAGCTTGGACATAAACTATGCAGGATTTTTTTTTGGCCTCATAAACTATGCAGGATTAATTAGAAGTTTTTTGTAAAAAAAAAACAGGATTAGGATTAATGATCTGAGTTTCATCGCGTGGAGTATTGACTCCACTGATTAAATATTCACTTGACTTGAAATTTTTAGCATATGCTTCTGCAGGCCAACCTTGAAAAACAAAGTTGCAAATAATAATAATAATAATAATAATATGTGTAATATTTGATCTAGTTTCCCTAGGACTCCCTTTCCTTCTTCTTATAAAATCATATATATTTATTATTTTTAATATTTAAAAATAATAATTTCAATCTTATCTATATTTCTAAATCAACCTTGTCACTGGACTCCCGTGAAGCTATTTTGTGCCAAATAGCCTAAGCTTGGCTGCTAATCTCCTCAGATTCAGTCATGGTTTCAGAGGCCCGCCTACCAAAATGGCAGGATATGTAATAAATGATAGGTGTTTTTTTGTCTCATGAGAAAGGCGGAAGAAAACCCTTAATCGTCTTGCCAACTATGAAACGGCCATCCTGTGGGCCGCAAGGCTGGAATGGTACACCGATCCTTCCTGGCATTTCATGTGAGTCAAGAGAAGTGTTGGTTAATAAGTCAATTCAATTCATACATTACATAACAGTATATAATATACTCATCGTAGTGTAGTACGAAAAAAACTACAGCATTTTTTCATTGGGATGTTNGCAGTATATATTATACTCATCGTAGTGTAGTACAAAAAAACTACAGCATTTTTTCATTGGGATGTTCTTAGCTGTTTCAGTCGTTCATGCCCGCACGTGAATGCAGAGTCGAGTCGAGTCGATGGCTGCCGTCCAATGTGGATGCGATGTTCCCAAGAAGAAGCACGAGACTGCTATCCTAAGTATTATACCTAGTGCAGTCTCGCCTTATCAATAGACTGACTTACAGATGAAATTAAGTAGAAGACTGACTTGGTCCATCTATACATGCATATATATATATATATATATATGTCAGAGTCCCGTCGAAGTTATCTGTCTTATTTTACCTACTAACAATGGACAAGTGGGCATACTATTACCGAATCACCAGCTGGCACATTACATGCCGCATCATCATGTCCTCTTACCTCGGTCACAGCAGGGCCCGGCCGAGATATTGATATGTGGAAATCATCAGCCTGATTAATGATGATTATCTTTAAAGCGAAATAGCAACTTGATCCATCGTCAGATGCGCCCGACAGTCCAACG
>CXYZ01007879.1:189891-201033 GCA_900006705.1 Sonneratia caseolaris
GTTATATTAATTATTTTTATTATAAATCATATTCAAATTATAATATTATATAAATTTATTAATAATATTGTTTATTAAACATATTATTCAACCTATTAAATACTTAGTTCTACCCATGAATTCATAGCTACACCAATTTTCGATCCAATCTGATTTTAAAAACTATCATATTGCAGACTTGCATGATGTGTATATCCATATATCCCAAACTTACAAAGGGGTGAGTGAAGTACCATTCATCACGACCTCTACTTCTATTTTATTTATAGTTACCAAATATTATCAAATACAATAATTTTACAATCAATATTATAATCTTAAAAAATTTTACCATGCTCTGATTTTTTCAAGGAACAAATTAATATTTAAAAATAATTAAATGACAATTAATCTAGCCAATAAAAAAATAAAATTCTTATAATAAAATTTTTTATTTATAATACTCCAAGTTTATATCCTGCTTTAAAAAATATATATCAAATTATTTTAATTAATTTATATTTGTACTACGCTTAAATATTATTATCATGGTGATACCATTAGTGAGATGTAACGATGGCGGACCCAAACAAAACCTAACCCCAATCAGAAGTTGCACCATATTCCAAATTTCCAATACACATATACATGAATAGGGTTTTTGACGGAACCATATGGAATTTGATCGAGAGAAAACCATTTTTAGGTTGTGATAGAAACGTGAATTCTTGAAATTAAGATTGAAATGATTTCTCCAGAATCAGACGGTTAATACGTTAGCCGGCTCCGTGTCAATTGCTCGAGAATAAATAAAATTTATTAGTGGGGAGGCAGATTGATTTTTTTCCATTACCTTCTCCATGTGACGGCTNAATTTATTAGTGGGGAGGCAGATTGATTTTTTCCATTACCTTCTTCATGTGATGGATCAGAGGCCGGCCATATGACATTCGATAAAAATCAGTGCTATAATTTTCAAATGTGTATCGACATTACCCCGGCTGCCAACCAATCAGTTGGCCAATTTGACTTCTGTGTGGCCAAGACATCCGCCTTCCATGCGCAAGAATCGCCTGGATGGACAAGCTCCCTATATCATTATAAATACTCCGTCTCTCGAAGATCCATTTGTTGCACTTAGGGCACATCGGGACAGCTAATCTCCTAACAAGGCCGGGTTCACTCCGTCCGTCCTCTGGACAAGTGGAACTGGCCCGGCGACCATAATTGCATCAAGTCATATATCTCATAATGGTGTAAGGAAATCATATTCTTTCTTAAGGACAATTATGATGTGCACGATCAAATAAAATTCCGATTAATTGACGGCACAAAATGTGCACGTATTTATGCTACGAGGCCAATCTGTCTCCTTTTTGGCAGGTAGCCAGTGATATATAATAAATCTCGTAGTCTCGTGGGATTTCATTGCAAATTCCAGTACACGAATTCTTGAGTATTTTTTAAAGGCGAACGTATCAATAATTATGATTGTTCACATTAAAATAAAAACATATGTGCAAGAGTAATTATTTCCGCTTCTCGTTATTTTTTTGAATATTCTAATAAATTGCCAGAGTGGCATCCTAATCCATTATGCGAAGAGGGGAATATAATATATATATATATATATATATATATTCTGATGGCTAGTGGCAAATTTCTCTAGAGAGCAATCATTATATCAAGCGATGTGCGCGCCGTCTTTTTCTCCATGACCATCCCACGCCGGGCACAACTAGAAAACTGCCGTTCGGGACATAGAAGAGTTAAATATGTTGATCTGGCACGAAATTAGTTTATTAAAATGTTAAATTAGTTCAAATTATCCCTAAATTAATACGTAAATACTTTTACTGAATTAAATAGCAGTCTTGAGTTAAATTTAAGAAATAAATACATTAAACCAGAATAGATTTGACATATTTTCTCATGAAATTAACCTGGAATAGGTAGCCGACACATAACAATTGCAATACCGAACCGGACTCGTCTAGAGTGCTAAAAACTTGGTCAAATTTTAACCCAGGATGTATTGGTCAAAATTTGACTTACAACCAATGGTCAACACGCTTGAGTTGATTTTAAATAATTTAAAAAATTCAAAAAAAAGAGAGAAAAGAGTCCGGCTTATGATTTGAACCAACTTGAAACTTGAATTTGTCCACTTAGACTCAGTTCTGAACCCATTTATAATTTCTTTAATGGTGGCTTATAACTGAGCCGATACGTTATATTTCGCAGGTTAAATCGTAATTAGACCAAATGATTTTATACTTATTTTATCTCAACCGACTATTATTGGATGCTCGATCGGGCAGCTGCTTTAGATTGCGCAGCCATGTGGTGAGCACACAACAAGGCAGACCACTCCTTCGCCTTTTACTAAGGAATACCGTGTTCTCGTCACTTACATTGCGGCAAGTGCCAATTTCTAGAGGGCCCAACCACTAGGTGGAGGCTCGTCATGTCCTCAGCGTAAATCTTGCAGCAGCTTGCAAATGACATTGGCTTGATTAAGTTTGAGGGAGAAACGTTGTTTTACTTTGTTCTAATCTTAAGTTCTTCCAGGAAAAACGAATCTTTTAATGTCAAAATCAGTTACAGTGGTTCATTGTGCAATTAGAGTTCTGCTGCGACGTTGCATTGATTATCGAATTCTATCGAGTGAGTCTGTGTGACTGTGACATAGTTGGGGGCCAACAAACCACCATCATAATATCATACGCTTATTCCTTCAAACAAAATTATGTAATCGATATTCCATGAAATCCGATGCTTCGCTTCATGTAATACTGCCACCACTGTCGGGGGCGGGGGGTAAGTATGAACTTATGTTAGATCTTTAAAGCCTTTGAGATTAACAATTTTATAGGGGAAAAAAAAATTTAAGAACGTGCAAAGCTATTGAATTCGAAATAAAATAAACAAATTCCATAAATTCCTCGATTTTTATTTTTATTTTCATGCTTTTCATTGCCGTCCAATTCATTATGCTCTCAATTTGGGCAGACCAGAGGTTGCTGTCGCTGTGAAGTAGATTCACACTGTTTGGACCGTTTCGTGTTGGGCCGAGCCCGTTCTCAATTTAACAAAAAGATTTATTCTTGTATATCTTCACATTTTGTAGCCTAACATGGGCTTGCCCTTCACGTCATACCTACACTTGTCAATTCGGGCCAGCCCGAGAAATTCATGTCGTGCCAAATTTCGGGCTGTATCAGCATAGCATACCATATCGGTGGCCCAAAAATTCCAAGCCGTGCATGAATATCCATACTTCGTGCCTCTTAANATAGCATACCATATCGGTGGCCCAAAAATTCCCAGCCGTGCATGAATATTCATATTTCGGACCTCTTAAGTTTAGCCCAAATTATATAAATAATTATTTTAAAAAATAAATTTAAATAATTTATTAAAATATAATTAATTAAAATTTTAAAAAATCTTATAATTAAAAATTATTTTCATATTATCAACCGATATTATTTAAAAAAATATCTTAATATCTCAAACAGCTCAAAAATTCTAACATATATACAATATTTTCTTCCNTTATAATTAAAAATTATTTTCATATTATCAACTGATATTATTTTAAAAAATAGCTTAATATCTAATCACCTCAAAAATTCTAACATATACACAATATTTTCTTACTATACCAAATTTTAGCAACTCTATTCTTGCCATCCATCTCAAGTTCTGATAGTCTCTCAAATCTCTTTCTCATGTCTGTGTCCGCAAGTCCATTAATTTCTATTTATACTTATCGAACATGACATTCATGCTTTTATATTCTAGCATTTCATTCAACTCGGACGGTGGTGGCAGAGACTCAGATTCGAGCCCAGATACGATTACGGTCAAGATCTAGCCTCTACGACCGCGACGGGCGGCACGTGAATGAATCTTGAGATAAGAAGTCGAGAGTCGCTTTCAATGATCGATTGCATCAACAGCGATCGAGACCTTATGTACACGGAACATCACCGGGAGACAAACTTCAGAAACACATTTCATCTGGGTTTCCTCAAATGTTTATGAAAAATGTTGTGTACAAGCCTAGAAGCTAGATAGATGCTGCCAGGGGTGCTTATTTTCTCAGACGTACATAGACGTGTCGATTTGGGACGTCTTTCCTCTTTATCCAAACTTAATTGGTCCTGCCCTATGAAATTTGACAAATGACGTTTAACCCAATAATAACGTGGAACCCTCATGTATTATTCCGACAATCGATCAGATCCTCCACGACATCAATATGGTTTTTATTTCAATTATGTCGAATTAAAAGATTGCAAGTATATACAAAAAATAATGGGCTCCCCTCACATGCATCCTTTCAGCAAACCGGGAAATGAACCTTGCGCTGGACATGAAAACGGAAAAAGAAAATGATAATGGCACTTAAAAATTGTATGGATAAGGGTCGAAAGCAAAATCCTTAACTCATGATCGAGTATGAGAGTTCATATAAGGGGCAAGAAATAAACCTCCTCTTAGTTTCTTTCTCCCCTTATTTTGGCTGCAAGAACATATACAGAAGAAGCTAGACGGTGATGAACATATGCTGTCTGCATAATTTCGGATTTTCCGTCATGAAAAGTCCATTTAACACGGTGGTCAACGATGGCGCCGGTCCAGAAAACCATAATGGACCGAAGAATAAAGAAACCGAGGATGCCTTGTACGTCATAATGTTGCTTCCTGGAAGGTGCATAGGTACGGAGAAAATCATCGTTGTTTTAACCAGACATTTAATATGTTCACACTAAGAAATGTCTATCAGGGAAAAAAAATTGCTCAAGTTGACATTATATTGCAAATATAATACCATATTTGACCTTTTAAAACCTAATCCACGAAAGAACGCACCTGTCTGCCAACTGTATACTAATATATATATATATATACTTACATACATATGCTATTCATCAAGGTTTCATCCATCTCTGGACATTTTCTGACCTCCATCTGATTTCTTCTTTCCTAATTTCTCCTAGAACTCCGATAAGTTCGGTAAGTTGTTGCTACAGCTTCAGGAGCTTCTGCTCTAGATCAGAGGTAGCTCGAGACAGATGACATCGCAGACAATCTCTTACAGTCTTCTTGGCTTACCCGCGGTTCCGAAGACCCGGGGCTTGGCTCTACATTCTCGGGGGATTCCTGTGATACCTCGATGCTCTTTTGGGTATTGTGATCAGTCTCAGGGAGAGCGGAGATTGAGATCTTTAAGAACGAGCCGCTGCTTTCTGATGTAAGTAATCTCCTCTCCCTCATTGTCCAGATGGAGAGCTTAGTGATCGTCCTCCTCCTCTTTGAACTCATATATTTCTGCCCGTGCTGCGTCTGCAGGGATGTCGTCGTACGAAGTAGCGTTGACCCAGTTGGGCATCTTCCTTCCGGTTCTTCACCGGGTTCTTGGTAATTGTTTTTCTTCCTAAATATTTTATTCAATTATTATTATTATTATTATTATTATTACCATTTGACAATGATTTTTCCAAAAACATTTCATCTTAATTCCATGCCCGTTGAGAACTCTCGTTTGATATAGCTAGATGTAAAACTGTTCACAGGACGTGGTGGATTTTGGGAGCGGTAATATCGGTGGTTCTACCCTTCACTAAGAGCAAATGGGGGCCCCTATTGAAATTGAAGAGTAAGTGATTCGTCTGTTAATGATGTGGGATTCTTGTGCTAACATTAATCTCTAAATTGGAGCGAAGTGTGTGCGTATATGTATGGTGTGTGATGTCTATACCGATACAGAGTTTTTTGGGCCTGACCCTGACTGATAAGCAGATAAGGTGGAAGCGGTGGTCGAGGTGGCAGAAGAGGTGACGGAAATGGTGGAGAAGGTGGCGGACGGGGTGGAGAAGGTGGCGGAGGATGTGGCCGAGATTCTCCCGGAGGGAGGGAAGCTGAGGGGCGTGGTGGAATTCGTTGAACATGTAGCTGAAGTAACCTCCAAGGATGCCCGCCTGGTCGAAGGCTTGATTGACAAGGTGCTTCAATTACTTAATTGTTATAAGCGGAAGCTTCCTATATCCATTCCTTCTCATTTTCCTTGTATATCTTAGAACCCGTGGACCTCCTTATGATGAAACAATTACCATATTCCAACCATAATTTACGGCAAATTATTGAATGGTCGACAACAAATCTAGCTAGCTTCATTTTTGGTCCAAGTTAAGCTTTTATTTTTACTATGGATATTTCTATGAGTAATCATTTTTCTGTATTTTAACCGACGGGTATGCAGGTGGAGGAATTGGAGAAGGAAGTAGAGGAAGGGGTCGAGTCCATCCTCGAACGTCCGGCCAGAGACCAGCCGGCAGCTGGCGGTGCTGATGATGTAGTTGCGAAAGAAGCCGATGAACCGGCCGGTTCGGTTTAGGGCAAAGGATCGATTGATGGAGCAGGGCACACGCGTGACATACCTTCAATTTTTTTTGAAGTTTTCCGTCTGACCTGTATATTTTTGGACCGTTTCGCATTGGGCCGAGACGAGGCTCCGTCATTCAATTGATTATATTTATTTTATTTTCAAAATTTGGGGCCAAACAGTAGCTTCCCCTTCGTGTCATTCCTCGNTTTATTTTATTTTCAAAATTTGGGGCCAAACATTAACTTCCCCTTCCCCTTCGTGTCATTTCTTGATTCCTTCCATCTCGGAGCCCATAAATTTTTAAAATTTCTTTTATTAGGTTTGAATTCGTAAATCCGTTGAGTCCTAGTTGTACGCACCAAATACAACACCTATGCTCGCTCCCATTCTGACATCTCGATCAGTAGTGAACTCCGATGGTGGGTAGAAAGACTCGAAATTCAGGCTCAGATCTCTGCAGTCAAGACCTGGATAGACTTCACCACCGCAGCAGGTGGGACACATTATAGACGAATCTCGAAATGGGAAATTGACTGAGACGACTCTTATTTATACCATTTTTTTCTTTTTCTAAAATTATAAAAGAATATTTATGAATATTATAGAGGATATGAGAGAAGAGGGACAACAAGATTGAGAATCGACCGATATCTCCCCTAGATGTGGCCGTGAGAAGTTATGAAGAAGTAGACAACGGAAATGTGACGGGTGTGCTCCCGGATTTTCAGTCATGAACGGTCCATTCTTCTGACACGGTGGCCGACGAGATGACGCTGGTCTCTCGCCATCCTAAATGGACCAAAAGCGTAAAAATCAAAGGATGGCCATTGACTCTGTACACCGGGTTGTTTCCTGGAGCGTGCGTGGGTCCGTACAAAATCATCGTTCCTTTAATAACATCAATACATCTGCATTAAACCTAAATTATGGAAATAATTTAATATTTTTTAAAAATAATACTAAATTTAATTTTATAAATTAAAAAAATTATTTATTAATAAACTAATTTGGTTCAATTCCATATTCTATATATATACGCACTGTCTGCCGACTATATACTGATATATATACGGACATATGTGTATGCGTACGTACATAGGTAGGCTCTTCTTCAAGGTTTCAGACACCTCTGAAAATTTCCTCTCCATCTGATTTCCTCTGCTTAGTTTCTCCTAAAACTTCAGTAAGTTCGATCTGTCGCTGCTACAGTTTCAAGAACTTCTCGTCTAGATTGGAGGGGTAGCTCAAGATGATGACATCGCAGACGATCTCTTGCAGTCTTCTCGGCCTACCCACGGTTCCGAAGAACCAGGGCTTTGCCCTAAATTCTCAGGGGATTGCCGCGATACCTCGATACTCTTTTGGGTATTGCGATAAGTCTGAGGGAGACCGGAGATTGAGATCTTTAACAACGAGCCGCTGCTTTCTGTTGTGAGTAATCCCCGCTCCCCATAATTGCCCAGATAGAGAGCTCAGTGATCATCTGCTCCCTCCTCTGAATTCATCTGTTTGTGCCTATGCTGTGAACGCAGGGATGTGGTCGTACAGAGTAGCGTTGACCCACCTGGGCAACTTCCTTCTGGTGCTTCTCCAGGTTCTTGGTAATTATCTTTTCTCCCCCAATTATTTATCACTGTTGGACAAAATTTGTCCAGATTTGTTTTTTTTTACTTTATTTCGTGCCCTTGAAAACACTCGTTTGATAAAGCTAAATGTGATACTGTTCACAGGACGTGGATTTGGGGACTGGGAGCTGTCGTATCAGTGGTTCTGCCTTTCACGAAGAGCAAATGGGGGCCCCTATTGAAATTGAAGAGTAAGTGGTTCATGTTTCCGTGCTAACATGTATGAAGGCTAGACGGTGCTCCGCTCGTCAAACCATCACATGATCCACCAGCTGCTATTGATTGCTTTTGCATATAGAAATATTGCTAACTGTGAATCCTTGGCCTTTAGAAATGGGAATGATATATATGGTGTATGATGTATTGTCTAACCTAATATAAACTTTTGGGCCTGACACTGATCGATAAGCAGATGAGGCAGATGCAGTGGTCGAGGCGGTAGAAGAAGTGACGGAAATGGTGGAGAGGGTGGCAGAGGGGGTGGATAAGGTGGCGGAGGATGTAGCCGAGATTCTCCCGGAGGGAGGGAAGCTGAGGGGGGCGGTGGAATTCGTTGAACATGTGGCCGAACTAACCGCCAAGGATGCCCATCTGATCGAAGGCTTCATCGACAAGGTGCTTAAATTGCTTAATGATTCCTTCCCATTATTCAAGCAAGCATATCTGCTTACATACAAAGATCTAATCAGATCTCCACTGATACGATTGAAGAAATAAAACCCCGGTACTGCATTCTGAAAATGCTGACCGATTACAGAAGATTTAGTGCTGTTGATCCTAATGGGTATTGCAGGTGGAGGAATTGGAGAAAGATATAGAGGAAGGGATCGAGCCCATCCTCGATCGCCCGGCCACAAACCAGCCGGCAGCCGGCGGTGACGGAGTTGCAAAATAAGCAGATGAACCGGCCAGTTCGGTTTAGGGCAAATTATTAACTGATGGAGCAGGGCATGCGCCTTCAATTTTTTTTTTTTCAAGTTTTCTGTCTGAAATATTTAATTCACCCTCAATTATTATAAAATGAACTGTTTTTTTTTTAAATCCATTAATTGATTTTCCAAGTTTCAGTCAGCTTCTTCTGTTCCATTATAACATTTTGTCTCTTAGGCTACTTCCATTTTTATCTATTATTTCTCATTAAATCATTATAAAATATTATTATATAAGATTTAGTCCCAGAAGAATTATCAAAATTCTGCCACAACACCTTGGGGGAAAACATAATTAAGTATTTCCCCTCATTTTCCTACGATTGTCTGTTCCAAATCCGTCGGAATATGTACCAAAATCTTTTATAACTGAACATGGGCCGGGATTGAGCTTAATTGGTGGCTCTCAGCCCATGAAAAAGTTTGTCTCGATAAGGCCACTCGGCCCAATATCAAGGTTGCAACTTCGTTCCTCGAGATCTATGTACATGCGCCCGTCAGCCGCGAGTGAGCAATCTTTGATGCTGGATAGCTCTCTCGCCGTCGTGCGATTAACCCTCGATTTTGATCGAACTTTACCAAGGAGTCGTAGAAATGATCGGTGGGTTAGAACCCATCAAAGCTCGGATTCGGTTCACCTTCCCATCACCGAAGACTTCCACATGTGTACTGGGGCCCTAAACAGCGAACTTACATTCTAATCAGTCAAATCCATTCCGACATCCAACAACTTCCTAGTCCCAACTAGACGTTATTTTAGTTATTATAGATATTTACCGGTACGTATCCAAAATTTGGAACTTTTTATCAATTTCTTCCTCGGACACGATTAGGTGCATCAAAATTGACATATCGAGAATTCACGGTGTCTGGGTCAACGAGATTCACCGCGGAACATCTCGTGTGGCAAAACCTCCCGGTAGGGGCAATGAGGTAAGCATAAAATGCCTATTCATTTATTAATGTTCAGAATTCCAAAAAAAAAAGAGGAAAAAAAAAAGTAACACGATAATCCTTTTACCATTCCTGTGGACCAGATCTGATCACTTTCGCCACACTAAAGGGTCCCACCTGGGATCTAATCTAGGCCCACTCACTTCCAAATTTCCAGTTCAAATCACAACACACAAATATGGATTGTTTGGGAGATTTTAAAAAAAAGTATATGTGGTTTGTATTATTATAATAACTAATTAATTTATTAAAAATATATTATTTAGTTTAGGATTTGTTATACTAATTTTTAAAAATGTTACAATTTGAAATTATATATTATTATTGTATCATCTATTGATATATAAAGATAGATGGTTTGAAATATTCAACATAATTTCTCTCATGTGAAAGTAAATTACAATTAAAAATATGATGTTTAATAAAAGAAATAGTAAAATTTTGAATAATAAATATTGATGCACACGAGAAGTAATGAAATGAGATATCTCTCTTATTTTCAGGAAGAAAAGGTTTTTTTTTTGGGTTATTTTCCTATTTTTCCCACTATTCACCGTTTACCTTTGAAAACCGACGAAGGCGTATAAACTGGCAAGAAGAGAACAACTCCGAGCCAAAGCTAAGTGGCTGACCGCAAGCTCTCCATCGCTCCCACAGAGAGAACGGACATTAACAAGAGGTTTTCCTTCTTTGATTCCTGCAATGGCGAAATGAGCTATTCCATCTCTGCGAATTCTTAGGCACCGGAACCGTCTCTTCTGGCCATTTCCGGGTACAGGGAGATAACCGAGACAGTGATGCAGAAGCGGCGGCGGAGAGCTCTGCTCGTGCTAGTGCTCCGGAAGCTGCTGACCTGGGCCATATGCGCCATAGCACTCGTGGCGCTGTTCTCCGTTCACGGCCACGTGTTCTCTTCCTCTAAGCTCCCCGGATCCTCCGAGTCTCTCAAGTTCCCCTCGGTACGGCGATCTCCACCACTCCGGTTGCTAAAACAGTCTGTTGACTCGCTCTACAGGTTCCGTGGTAGTGATTAGGCTTTCGTTCCATGGAAAGCGCATTTTCCTGCCCGCCATTATTCTCAAGCTTCTGTAGTCAGTTCCATTCGGCTCTTCAGCTGTTCTTCGACTAGTTCGTAGATGGTGAAGGCGAGGGTTTGATGGATTAGTTAAGCAGGCTGTTAGGAACCTGCATTTTCCCTCCCTTGAGTATTTGCAGGCTTTGCAAAATCAGCTTGATTCGATCTTCGTTTTCCAGTTGT
>CXYZ01007879.1:224044-236240 GCA_900006705.1 Sonneratia caseolaris
GTCCGACCCATGAACCCATAAACTCATACCTTGACCGGTTTCCGGCCCGGTCCGGTTTTAAAAACTATGGTCCTGGCTTTCGGTGGAAGGTTTCCGGGTTGAAAACTCTGGTTCATGCGAACGCTGATCTTCTCTGAATCCAGCCAGCGTTCTCCACGCACTCCCTACTACTAGTACACTGTTTTCCCTATATAAAGTTACAATGCGTGCGTGTGTTTAAAGTTGAGGAAATGAAACAACCTTTGACTATTTTATTTTTTAACGTGGACCCGTGAATCTAAAATAACAGGAGAAAATAAGATAAAGATAAAAATAACACCGAAAATTCCATTAATTTAAACCGGATCAAAAAAATTTTGACTGTAGTTAATTACAAGAGAATGATGCTTTATTATTATTATTATTATTATTTTCTTTTTTTTTAACTTGGGCATTTTTCTTAGATCCCTTATCCATAATTTTTAAAATCGAATTATGTCGGTTCGACTACCAAACCCAATTGAATGAATCGATGTCGAATTTGGCTAACTAAAAATTATTTTAAAAAAATAAACAAATCTCATTAACCCTAGTATCTATTTTTTAAAATATTTATATTATATTTTACTTTTATTAAATTTATACTTATATTTTTTTCTAAATTTATACCTCAATTATAATCATTTATTATATATTATTATTATTTATTAAATATATAATCCAACTCATTAAACCTATGATTTGAAGTATAAGTTGATATTTTAATTGGTTATCAACAAAATCTAATTTTAAAAACTGTACCGTACTATCTCTCCCTCGTGAACGCACAGAAAAATCAGTAATCAAGGTATTATACTTTGCTTGGTGCCAGCAAAAGTGATGGAAGTTGCGCTATCGGTCATATACTATTAATTAATGTATGATTCTGTTTACTTAGCAGCATACATATACACCTATATATGATCGTGTCTGAACCATTCATAGTATGCGACTATATATATATATATATATTTCCAGAACAAATGGCAAATTAAAATCTGCTATTCTCAGGCAGGGGCTTTAGAGTCAATGGATTGCCCGCATAATTTATTCCTACTAAACAGGTCGCTCCCTAATTATTTTATTCATCTGAAGCAACTAGAATGGAACCGATAGCTATACTGTCGCCAAAAACCACGGAAGATGTCTTCACAATCTACCGAGGAAGACTACAGAATTTCTCTCATCATGATTCGTTTTGTGTGTGTCCGTGTCTGTGTGTTACGTCTATAGCCGGTAAATTAGGTCGGCTCAATATATTATCGTGCTAGACCGGCAAAGCCTGATAAGATGTTGTCCCAGTAATATTATGCCCGAATACTTATCGTGCCACCCGGCCCAGTCCACTAAAAACTTTTGTTGTGAATTTTTTTAAAAAAATAATTTTAAATATTTATTAAAAACTCAACTCAAATTAATTATCATGTTTTTGTTTTCTCTTTATACTCTATAAATTCCAGTGATATAGTAAGAATGAATTAAATATAGTTTAAGAGTGTTAATTTTGTTTTTAATATAAATAGTTTTGAAAAATAAAAAAAAAAGTAATATTCAGACTATCGTGCCAGGCAGGAAATCGCCCAGCTCTAGTTATGCTGTAGCGCAAGATTGATTTCTGGGGTAAACGAATTTTTGTAATAATTATAAGAAAAGAAAAGAAATGAGAGAAACACGAGGAAGGAAGCTAGACGGGTTTCCTGTTTGCTGTTAAAGCATGGGACTGGAGACCACTGAATGAACTGTCAAGTCCATGTGCTCCGTTGGTTGATTATCTTATTCAGCGGTTGAGTTACTTTACTCATTGCTATGGACTCAAATGCCTATATCTAACACGCCGGACTGCTCGCCGTAGACACGAGTACGAATAACTTCTCCGATAAACAACTTTAAAGGAGAATGTTTTAACCGCCGATGACACGAACCATATCGTGGACCAGCTCCGATACTCCCCTCGATTTGCCTAACATTGGCTTTATTAATTAATGAAGGGATTCATGCTAATCAATCCTATCCCATCTCTCCCTTTTTCTTGTCAAAAGCAACTCCAATGGTCTCTCCTTTTGCTTTTTCCCCAATGGGCTCAGCTGTGCCGCCACAGAACAAAGATCGAATCACCACCCACCTGCCAAAACAAGCCATTCTCACAATAATTAAAATGGTCAGAACAGTCACGGCTTCCAGGAGCAAAGATCCCACATAGCCTACCTAATTTCGGGTCTTGCATTTGAATTTCCTCAATGAGGAAAATCCACTATTTTCGAAGCGTCCTGCATCTCAGCGGCCGATTTGGATCGACTTACATAAGTTGGATCCATTTGACTTTCGGATATTACGTGTCACAGATCGTACGTAATCCATTCACTTCGGCCCACCTTTTCATTTTCCAAAACGTAGGGCAATGTTTTTTAAGTGCCGTAAATAAAAACTTGTCACAAGAGACAAATAGGATGCTCGATTGAGAATTTTGATCGTTAATTTGTCCATGTAACATGCGGATACATGTTGTTGACTAATAAACCTAGCAATTCCTCTGGTCATATAAAGGGCACTTAGGCTGCTGAAAACATTGAATAATCACATATCATTCACATGAAAAATTATGTGGTTTCTATATATATGGATAGATTTTTTAAAAAAAAATAATTTTTGAACCCTATGATAACATAAAACCCAGTAAACCATGATTAATTATCTATATTCGCTATAATTATCTCATTAAAGAAGAAAACTAAAATAATTATGGCTTTTATCCATTAATATTATATTAAAATATTAATTAGGAAAAACAGGTACCATACCATATTAATCAAATATAATTTTTCTTTTTTTTTTGGGCGGAATACATAAACTAATATAGGCATATATATATATATGTATGTATGTCTGTATAGAGCCCACTGTAAAATGAAAGTCAAAATGGGAGCCCCCTGGTTTCAGTTTACGTAGTTTGTGTACACAGCTTCCACATCGCCACCCTTCTTCTTCTTCTTCTCTCTCTCTCTCTCTCTCTCTCTCTTCGTTCTGTCTGCCTATTAATGGATGGCAGATGGGAAACGGCACTGACAATGTTCTCTTAAACAGATGTTCAGAACGAATCGACACAGGTAGAGCGAGAGAGCGAGAGAGACAGAAAAGGAGAGAATTTAATGGAGGAATATGCGATGGAGAGGACCAAAGTTCAGACGCTGTACGATGCCTGTAATGCTGTATTCTGTGCTCAACAGGGAGAGCTCCCCTCATTTCAACAGATCCACTGCCTCAAGAGCCTCCTAAGTTCGTACCCCCGACCGGCTAATATTGTCTCCTCATTCATTTGATTTCCTCCTTCCTCCAGGGCTTAAGCTATAATTATGAGATCTTGACGTAGTCATCAATCAGGCACACGCAGCTAATGATACAGACCGTGTGTACATCTATTTATTTGCAGACACGATTGAGGCTGTGGATGTGGGGATCGACGAGTTCGGTGACAGTTCGCCTTCCTCCAGCCCCGACCTGAGCAAGGAGTTGATATGCGGGCAATCGATCGACAAGATAACTTATATTCACATACATGAGTGTGACAATTTCTCGGTTAGTGATTGCCGATCTCCAATTCTATTCTAGCAAGTATCACCAGAAAACAATTTCTGGGTTAGGTTATTATAATGTGTTTCCATGTCATGTGGTATTGGTGGCAGATCGGAGTGTTCTGCTTCCCGGCGGGAGCTACGTTTCCGCTGCATGACCACCCAGGAATGACGGTGCTCAGCAAGCTCCTCTATGGATCCGCGTACGTCAAAGCATACGACTGGGTTAAATTCGATGCGTCCAACCACCGAATGAGTAAGCGATTGGATTGAGATGACAGACAGGGTCGTATGCTGTTGATGGATTTGGAAGTGATTACTAATATTTAAATAAAATCAAACCGTGGGTGGGTGCAGTTGGATTGGCGGGAAAGGTAATAGATGGGGTGATGGAATCGCCGAGCGAGCCGACCGTACTGTTCCCGAGGAGCGGAGGGAACATCCACACCTTCACCGCGGTGACCCCCTGCGCCATAATGGACGTCCTCACTCCGCCGTACTCCGACGAGCTCGGCCGCCCTTCCACTTACTTCCTCGACTACCCCATTCCCTCCCTCCCTGGTAAGTCTATCGCATCCTATCGATCTACATTTGAACAACGAATGTCCCTATAGATCATTTGATTATGCTGAACTGGTCGTATGGAGCAGGTTATTCCGTGCTCGAGGAGAGAGACTTGCCGGAAGATTTGGTGGTCGCCGGAGCACCGTATCTTGGCCCACCGCTTGTCACCAAAAATGACCCGTGCCTTAGGTTCACAAGACTAGAATGAGATCAGTTAAAGAAATGAGAGGGCAGATTTTAACCAATTCAAGATCTGATACTGCTGAGTTGAAACATAGTACGTTGCAGTGATGATCCCCGACTCCAACATTTGCAAGCCTCCTAGTGCATGTGTACGAAAAATACAGGGGATGTTGTAGGTATCTCAGTATATATACGCACCTGTTCATATGTGATAGCAAGATATTTCCGAGCTAAATCAAATTTGGCATTTCTGAATCTGAATGCAACTTCCCGTATCTTTACATTGTCGAGTGACTGATGAACCGCACAAAGATTAGCGAGCAACCAGTAATTCGAAGTTCAAGCTTCGGTTGTCTCGAGCTGCTCCTCTGAGCTTGTATAAAGATGTATATATGACAGCCGCACCACAGCAGGTCCTTATTAATAGACAGCATATTCATGGCCCAATGATCATCAATTTTATCGAAGATCAGTTCTAGCAGTAAAGATTATCACGTCAAGCCACACAGGTCTTTCTCATCCTTCAGAAACGTTCCCACAAAAAAGGGTGCCGATAAGTGCCCATTGCTATGTTGATCAGACCGAAATATGGGAATTTTTTCCTGCTCATGAGACGGCCATTGCAGAATACCAGGAATCTCAGAGTTTGAAAGAATAAAATGCTCGAAACCTGGTCTAAACATGTTGAATCTAGTACGATAAGTTTTTTCTTTTCCTGAAGGTGAGATGACTTGGGCAGATACGCATATCCGTAAAGGGGAGTTAGCAGATTGCAAGCAACAAATCGAGAATGAAATCGGCACAAAGACAATGTAAGAGACCCAGAAAGCAATTCAGCAAAAGGGCTCAACCCATGATCGCAATATCTAGTCCAATTGTCGGTCCAAAAAATAAACAGAGGATCATCCGTTAGGGCCGCTGTTGCCGTAAGAAAACAGTGCAGCATAGTTGGGACGAGAGTCTAATCGATTGTACCCTAAGAGGGACAATTTGATGGTTGAACGATTTGTAGAAAAGATTAACTCGCATGGCACAGTACGTATGAGAGTTTCCTGGATCACTTTCTACCCTCCTCTGATTCACGGTGCGACGTACAGGTAGGTTGACAAGGGAAGTTTGTAGCTCTCCGAAAATTGTTTGAGGAGAAGGTTGTATCACGTCAGAAGACATCCGAGTATGTTGAGATCACATCGTAAGGAAGGTCACCTGGGAAGGACATTACGGAATTCTATGTCATTGTCGTGGCCATTTGAGGAACAGAGACTGACGACTTCATCTGCTGCCTTTCCGTTATACTAAGAATTGCCAGGACAGAGCTCCATGTGAATGTGTCATCCATGATATCCGAAACTAACCTCACAAATGATAGCAATGGCATGGGAAGGCCTAAAGAGGCTCCTTGAATACCGATTTTAGAGGAACTCTGACTTGCAAGCAAAACATAATGGACCTCGACCCGATTCAATATACTTGGGCCGGAATATTCTTGTCTTCGTCAAGCGGATGGCAAGGTGAGATACTAGAAACGTAATATCAATGAAGTGATCATTAAAACTACGAGGAAAACTATCCATGCGCAGCATCTCTTTGAATCATATCCAAGTAGACTGCTGTTATCTTCCAGGATCCTCTATATAATGAAGCTGACCATTTGCTCTCTTCCGACACGTTCATCCTCCACAGTGTTCCTCGTTGCTCGGAGCGTACATCACACTGCGTTTTCGGGCATCACCAAATACATCAGCATCGGTTAAAGTAAAATATCAGAACCATTATCTACACTCTCGATTGAAGGTTGCTACTGGTGGTGGACATGCATTAGCTTCTATAGTGACTCGCCTGCTGCTAAAAGGGCCGATATTGAAAGCTATACTTGACGTGACGTATATTTCAGCTCGTATTTGACAAACGACCATACCGAGTAGCTTAACACACCGCAAAAAAGAAGAAGAAGAAGAAGAAGTTTAAATTATTCTTTTTTATTTTCATTTTTCGTTGCAATTGTCAAACCATCACTTTCACTCATTCATTATACACGAAATACATAGCATAAACTTGAGTCGGCCGAAAGTGCATCTTAGTTCGTCCACTGAGTAGGTCCATGTCTTTTTAACACTGAAAAGAAGAAAAACGGTTGAGCTTTATTTCACATCCCCAATGAAGGAGCGGATGATGGAGAAGAGAGGGGGCTCTGGGATCTGATCCTCCGCTTCCTGAGGCGCTCTGCAATGATGAAAGCGAGCTCCAGTGACTGGGAGGCGTTGAGCCTGGGGTCACAGTGGGTGTGGTAGCGCGAGCTCAGATCATCAAAGGTCACAGTGCGAGACCCGCCAATGCACTCTGTCACGTTCTGGCCCGTCATCTCCAGGTGGACGCCACCCGGGTGAGAACCCTCTTGCTCGTGCACATCAAAGAATGCCCTCACCTCCGCCTGTTAGCAGAATGATCATAAGCAAAGCCATTAGATATTATGTCGCTAATAATTCACAAATTCACCTCGCAAGCTCTTTGGATGGGTTTTGGCAACACACATGACAAACAAGCTGTTAACTTGGTATTACCAGCAATATTTGATATCATATCAAAGCGGACATTTGAGCTGAAAAGCTTAAGCTATTAGCTAGGATGGAAGGCCAACATAATGTTCTATGACATAATTTCTTCCAAAATCAAATCGAAAATGAGAAGGTGGACCCACCCCACAACCCATTAAAAGGAACAATGTATTAAGACACAAATTGTGGAGTAGGTAGTTCTACAGGTCCAGCCTCTTCCACAAGGTCAAGTCTCCAAGACAAAGGAGCCTTGACAAAAGAAAACTAAATAATTGGGTATCTTCACAATTGATTCCAATAAACCTCGAGGGGGTCTAGAGACCAGCTCACTGAAAGAGATGTGCAACTACCTTACCTACCTACCAGAGCCATTCATTGCTCGAGAAAAACAGAATTTATTCCCAAGGAATCTCATGAACCCAAGTTTGCTGCACCTAATCTCGTGCTCAGGATGCTCGGATTGCTCCCACCTACTTCATCCCCGACTTTCTTGCCTACCCACCACTTTCAAGCTTTATCAATTATCAAAAGTAAATGTGAAACTTATCTTGCAGATGATAAAGCTTCTCATGCAAACTCTCAGAAGGACAAGCCAAACTTCTAAGGCAGTCTAACACCACATTTTCAGTTCTGATCATATTCTGCACAAAGTTCATCCATTAGGAATATGTTTCTGTTTATTTGTCCTCTCTCAGTTTATCATCTTGCGACATCTAACCTGATTACCACTCATGCAATTTCTAAGCATGCCAGGATGGAACATGTAATTGTAGGAGATTTAGCTAACAGCTCTAGAACTATTGATGCAAATTCATGCAATAGAGTGGAGCACGGTAGGGAATATCAGATTATAGCTAACATACCCTGATGGCATCAAACGGTCGGGTCTTGAGACCACATGGAGCCTTGATGGTGTTGCCATGCATAGGATCACTGACCCATGTGACGATTTGCCCAGCCCGGCGAACAGCCCTAATGAGATGGGGGAGCTTCACTCTCATGTTTTCAGCTCCCATTCTCGTGATTATTGTGATTCTCCCAGGTTTATTCTGAGGGTTCAAAATCTCGATGAGCTTCACGAGCTCACTTGGGTTCATCTTGTCACTCACCTGCAAAATATCATCCATAATACCTCAACTTAGCATGGATAGTACAAAAATCTATACTGTTAGATGATCACTTGACTTGAAAAGGGATTTAATTAAACTCTATTCCCAGTCTCAACAGGTCGAGAATAACATCTGAAGCTCACTAGATGAAGCAAACATGACAGAGTTAAATTAAGACTCAGAGAAACAAGAATTCAACTACCTTAATACCAAGAGGATTAGCAACTCCTCTTAAGAACTCAACATGAGCCCCATCTAATTGCCGAGTGCGTTCACCAACCCAGAGCATGTGAGCTGAACAGTCATAGTAAAGGCCAGAGGTCGAGTCCATTCTAGTGAGCGACTGCTCATAGGGCAGAAGCAAGCATTCATGGGAAGTCCAGAACTCAGTTGTCTGCATTATGGGGTGATCCACAGTGAGCCCAGCAGCTGCCATAAACCCAAGGGCCTCATCAACCCTGTGAGCAAGCTCCCGGTACCTGTAATGCCAAAGTTGATAGTCAGTACTCAGTATATGGAGCTAAAAATCAATTCAAAAAATGTAAACACAGTTATTGTACAAGAAGCTAGCAGATAATCAGGGAACAACTCAGAGTTCAAAATGAATAATGTTGCCGCTCCACCCAATTACTCTCAACTCTACTACAGATAATAATTATAACATCTTAAACAGATGTTTCTTTCACTGATTTTTTTTTTTTTGATGATTCTGCTTCATTTAATTCTTCTTTTATCACATCTTCAACAATTTTAATTTCTAAAAAATATTGCTCATATTCAGATTTATCAGGAATTTTCACGAAAAAGTAAAATCCAAGAACTAAATTTAGCTTGGCCTGAAATTGATAAAGGTAAAGGCAGAAGACATGATATATTCTTACCTGTCTCCCTGTTCACTGTGTTCGGTGAAATCCAAATTCCACTGGGTGACCCTCTGCATAGCAGCGTAACCACCAGTGGCAAAAGCCCGCAAGAGATTCAAGGTGGCGGCAGATTGGCAGTAGGCTCGGATCATCCTCTGAGGATCAGGGATCCGAGCCTTCTCCTCAAAGGCATCCCCATTCACGTTGTCCCCTCTGTAGCTTGGGAGCTTCACCCCGTTCTTCTCCTCGAACGGATCTGATCTTGGCTTAGCAAACTGACCAGCCATTCTTCCCACCTATAAGATGCCCAAATATATTCAAAGTCCATTGTTGGATAATATATTCACGGTTATCAACAAAGACATGGAGCAGATATGCTGCGACACAAGTCTACCATTTCCAGTTCTTTCAGAAGAGGTAACAACAGACACACAAAAAATGGACTTCTTTTTGTTAAAAGACATGGAAAGTCTAAAAAAAAGTACTATTATTATCAACTGCGAAATGACAAGGAGATACTGGAAAGTTTTCCATATTTGAAGGAAATAGAATTAGGGGAGACTGACAAGTTCTTCATGAAAAATGGGCAAAGCTCCATCATTTACCGAACCATCTTGCAATTGAATCAGGGAAAGACGTACAGCGTGTTAATTGGGAAACTATGTATATAGAAATCACTTTTTCCTTCGCAGCGAAGAAAGGAAACCGATAAAGTTCCGTGATTCATAATAATGCTAACATCCAGAACAGTACGCAGAAAGCGATGCCTACTGGAAAAGAGAGAAAGAAAGAAAGAACGAATTTCCGGGAAACCTGTGCAGAAATCAATAACTGTCCACTAGAAAACATATCTCCGAACTTTATTCCTCATATAAGAAAAGAACAACAAAAAGTATTTTTTTTCCCCATGATCCACAGCATAATTGCGTATATACGATAGAAAATGAACTCGTCAAAAAGCAAGTGACAAAACCTAACCTTGATAACGGGCATTTGTCCACCGAGCATGAGGACTGCTCCCATCTGTAGGAGGATCCTGAAGGTGTCCCTGATGTTGTTGGCATTGAACTCCTTGAAGCTCTCAGCGCAGTCGCCGCCCTGCAGGAGGAAGGCATTTCCGGAGGCTGCCTCTGCTAGCTTTTCCTCAAGGCTGCGGGCCTCACCGGCGAACACGATCGGCGGGAAGTCCTCCAACGTCTTCAGAACCGACTCCAGCTCGGCCTTGTCGGGGTACTCGGGCAGCTGCAGGGCCTTCTTCCCCTTCCAGCCGTCCACACTCCACTTGCCCCCCGCCACATTCTCGGCGGTCTTCGCCGGAGGGGCTGTGGCCGAGAGGGCAGCGGGGGCGGCAGCCTGCTTGGATGGCTTGTCGGCGGCGTGGACGGCTGCGACGTTAAGGGATCTGGGCCTGGCGGGGACCAGGCGAGGCTGCAGGGTGAAGGATTTGGAGGGGAGGAATGTGGAGGAGGAGGTGCTGCTGAAAGAGGTGGCCATGGTTGTTGTGCTGCCTTGTCTGACAGATTCTAATGTAAAGCGAAGGGCACGACACCGGACAACAGAAAACCGAGAGAGATCGATGAGGTTGCGAAGTGTTTACCTGAGACAGAGCAAGAGATACTGCAACGGTTTTATAAGAACATTATTTTGGGGGCCAACCATGAGATTTTGATGATTGGCCTCGGGTAAAATTGACTTTTTAATCTTCGATAAGAAAATTTGACTTAATAATAAGTGACATCATTTTCTCACTTATATTTTCTATTTCCCTTTTTTTTTTTGGGTACACTTTAATAATTTATTGCCTTATCTGTAACCGATGATATTAAATCTCCGAAAGTTACTGTTTATTTTCTTTGTGCCCCTCAATTCCCCAAAAAAAGATATGACACCATCATGTGTTCACATTTAATTTCACTATTACACAATCCGGTTGTGCCCCGCCGGACCAAATAGTCGAGGTTATAGGAAGCAAATGCAGACTCGGAAGCCCAATTAAGCAGTGATATGCCGACCATTAAGCGTAAATATCTTGGTAGGAACTATTGATCATGCGGTTGTTGTAGGCAAATATCAACCACTACTAATCAACACGGACGAGATAAAGCCGACGGTACTTCCAGCAGGCGTTCACTTCACCTACTGAGTTTCACGAGCTAGACAAAAACGTCAATCCATGCATGTGCTCGTAAAAATGGCCAGTGGACTGGGACCATAAGTAATTGCATTTCCCGTTCTAATGCATGCCCACAAGTTTATATATATATATAAAAGATATTTAAGAGTATAAAATAAGATAGTATAAGTTAATAAAATATAAAATATAAAATTTTATATAATTAAAATTAAACTTATAATAGATACATATTATTATACCAAATTGTGTGAATCATTTTTATGGATTTTTATGTCGTGCTTTGGTAGGTCCAGGAGGGGAAGGTGGCGTCTGGTGAGGGAGGCCGGGGTAGGTGGGATTGGAGATCGGGGCAGGCAATCCTGTAAATTTGAGAGAAAGCTTGGGGGGGGAGGGAATCCGGAAGATAAATCGGTGAATAAGCCAACAAATTTGATTACTTCACTGTTGTCCCTCATCGCCCACCTACTCTTGCCATGGCTACCAACAGATATATATATATATATACATATAATCAAAATTCTCATACTCATCCTTATTGTCAATAAAATTCTTTACGTATACTATTTTATTTTCCTCCATTCTCCTATTCATTTTAAACTCATGGGTTTTACTTTTTTTTTTATGTTAATAATTTTGTAATATGTATCATAGAGGGCATACAAATCCAAATTGATTCAATGGTCCACTGCATAGAGATGGCATTTCTTCCCGACCCAAAGTTATTGGAAATGTAAACTTCTTGAAAGCCCCTTTATCTAATTTAGTGTCGTCATTGAGGATTAGGTGGCCACAAAAAACTTGACCATTATGACTTTACTTAGTTAAGTGCATGCACTTGACCTAAAGAGTATATGAACTTTTCTTTTAGTGACTGTAAGAACAATTAGGAGCCTGTGATGCAGAGTCTGCTGCTGTTGAAGTCAGCATATCTGTGATATCTGCAGCGGAAACCCTGAGCTCAGACCAGGTGAAGTTTGGAACATGTTCGACCCAAGGAAGAGAAAGTAAAGTTCCATGGAATAGCCGTGATCCTAGTGTGTCATTCTATCACTTGGCTGTCCCTAATTAGAAGATTTGCAATTGGAGAGAGGATCATTTTCATTCGGAGCCATCCCTTCTTCCCCCATACATTCTTTCCTGTGAATCACTTTGAACCGATCAGTTTCTTGATTTTTCTTGGTCTGTCAAACACACGCCACCC